>CAKNXH010000818.1:160344-220919 GCA_932178445.1 Andricus quercusramuli | reverse complement strand
ATAGAAATTTGTATATACTTAGTATAGAGCGCGCCAGATACGTAGTTTCTGTCCGTCGCTGCGAGTTGCGTAGTTTCTTTTAGGACCCATCGATATACTCTAGAAAGGACACTCAATAGTCAGGCCCAATAAATGTGCTATCTTGCCATATCCTTTAACCACAACCATGAGCAGCTCCCTTTTCGTATTTATTACCCAAGCCTACAAGGTATATATATCCCCCTGTAGCAACCTCCCCATTCATACTAATTAACCATGCCAACTGGACATATCCTGCTGATCGGACAAATTAACCACGCCCGCTTGGTCTAGCCATGTCCTCTAGAAGTAACACTCAATATTCACGCCCATTAAATATTCTATCTTACTATTTTCTTCAACCATATCCACAAACAACTCTCCTATCACATTCCTTAACTTGGATCACAAGTAAGCCTCTAGTTACCTCCCTAATCATAATAATTAGCTTCGCTCACCGGACATGTTCTGCAAGTAGCACCAACTACGCACGCCCACTAGGTCTAGCTACGTCCTCTAGAAATCTCCCTAGACATAGTTACTAGCTACGCCTACTGGGTACGCCCGATTAAATGCTTCAAGTAGATACTCTTTCTAGAAGTCGCCAGTCTAAAATTTCGAGCACTTCCCAAATACAGATACCCCCTATGCATAAGAGAGCTAGACCCACCTGTTAATTACTCCCAAACTCAAACCTTTTCACTTGGACACGTTGAATTATGAATTACGGTGGACATTAACAATTATGAATTTGTAGGTAAAATCGAGGTTCCTCAGGATAACTACGCTGTGCCAGCTGGTATCGCTACCAGTGCCGTCCTCGTAGCTCTTTTACTCTGCTTTCTCTGCCACCGAAAGATGAAGAGACGTGTTCCAGAAGTCCCGATCGACGACTTGCAGCAGCGAATCGAGGATCGACATCACTGCTATCATCACCATAATCTCTTGCATCATTATCCGAGTCCAGGCCACGGTCACAGTCATAGTTTTAACCAGTACCAAATTCAGGAACCGAGCCCACCCAGCGAGAGCGAAGCGGAGCACGTGTGTGGTGATGAAGCGAGCAGCCCCGACAGCGTGTGACCGTGGATGCTCGCAACGTGGTTCATCAAAACGCTCCGCCCCTCGCACTCTCCCACGTTGCTCCCTGGACTCTTTCTTGTGTGCAATTTGTTGTTGTTGTTATTTTTATCGCTGCCTAACGGAGGCAGCTTATTCAGCGTCACCAACAGCCATCGCCAAACTCGTCAACGATCTTTACCCGAACTCAACTAAGAAGCCAACACACTAGCCACGCTGAGTCGAGTAGACTTATTATAATATTGTATAATCTGTATAATGTGACATATACAAATATTGTAGATATATTTGTCATTTAGCTCATAGATCACTTCGATTTCACGTTCTGGCAACTGGGTGCAAATTTCACAGGGAAGAGGAAAGATTGATGTGAAATGAATTAATTGGCGAACAACGCTGATAACCGCAGAAAATGTTCAGGATGCAATTTTTCCGCGTCCATCCTTTTTTCGAAATTTCTACCAGTCTAGTTTGCGTGAACTCCATACAGATGTTTTATTTCTTTCAAAGTAAAACTTGATTGCAGCTTTCTTTTAGTCATACTTTTTTGTAAGTGCCTGTAAATGCCTTAACATTATCAAACCATGTAAATTGAATGATTGGCAAAACTTTAGATCCTTGCTACTACGTGAAATCAAAGTCAGCTCATCTAGAATTAAAGTTACACGCGCGTGTGTTGGTACAAAATTAAAAAATTGAAGTTTAAATCGGACAGAGAACTTCATTCTGTAATTTAGTTACAAATAGAGATGTGAATTATAACTGCTCTAGTAGCAACATACAGTCATTGTAAACTCTGATTTTAAAAAATGAACCTGAGGCATAAAAGTTACAGGAATAAAATAAAGTTATTTTCTCTGAAAATTAAATCCTAATTGTAATTTCAGAAGTAAAAACAAGACTTACAATTACGGAAATTTCACATCTTTAAGTACACTAACATTCTAAAATATATACAAATAGCGAGAGGGATGAAGTAAAAAGGGTTTACAAATCATCAAATTTGTTTCGTAATTTTCATGCAGCAGACGGAAATAGGTCTGTGAGTCTAAGTTGTGTGCGTGAATTCAATCAACAGCAGATCGCTACCATGTGCTAAGCTTGTTACGCAATCGAATTTGGTGAACTCTTTTCTCCTTTTAAAAGTCGAAGAAAATAGTCGATTTCGTAGCACAAGCCTAGTATTGTGGCATTGTTTTGTATGGAGAATTTTTTGCAAGTTTCGCGTACACTGATAACGATAAGACACTTTGGCGACGCGGCGTACATAAGTATTTGTATAATCAAAGAGAGTTGGAGAAAATTAAAAAAAAAATAATAATATACGCTTACATTTGTATAAAATTTTAAATCCATGTCACCCTAATGTCAGTGCCACGACACTTTGATATTTTAAGAGCCAAACGACTCATCCGTTGATCTCAATCTATGCATTCAGATTCTACTTTTACAGAACTCTTACCTTGGTTGACTTTAATAATCTTGAAATCATTTGTATAGTGATGGATTATTACCATTTCATAAGTTACGAATACATTTTTTTCCGCGAATTCATTTCAAATCGAAGATTATTTGCTACTCGCTTCTTGAATATTCTAAACCATGTTACGGATGTTACCAAAACTGTTCGGCTGAAGAGCTTTACTGTCTCTCGGAATCTTTAAAAAAATCAGTTGGAACGGGTGACGGAAAAAATTCAAAAGTAAGGGTTTCGTAGGCAATACATATATATCAATATTTAAATCTGACTTCTTTGTTTATTGAAATAGTATTACGAATTTATAAAATTATTAATGTTCACTCAAATGAACTTGAAAGTAGGCGTGGATAACAGGCGGGTTCATGGGAATGGTTAGTGGGCGTGGTTTGGAGGCATTCTTAGAATTTATTAAAGGAATGGTTAACGGAATTTAAAATTGGTGCAGCTGATAGCTAGGATAAATTCCCACTTTGCGTGTTTCGCAAACATTATTTTGGGAGTGGTGAGTAGGCGTAGATAATGGGCAAGGTTACAAAATATTATTAATGGGGTGGGCGCGGCTGTGCAGCATTCTTGAAATATTGAAAGGGATGGTTAACAGAATTCGACATTGATAATTGGCGTGGTTCACAGCTATGGTTCATTGATAATGGGCGAGTTCAGCGGGCATTATTGTGGGAGTGGTTAGTAGGCGTGGATAATGGGCGGGACCACTAAATATTATATTGGGAATGATTAGTGGGCGTAGTGGTGAAGAATTCCTAAAATTTTGTAAAGAGTATTGGTTCGTTGCTAAAAGCAGAGTATATTTAAAAATAGGAATTTGTATCAAGAGAGGAAGTAGGAGTAGTTGATAGGCGTGGTCTCAGGGTCTAATCGTATTATGAATGTATCCCAGCATAGCCTACGAAATCCTCAAGAATGTTTTCAAAATGTTTCTAAGAGTTCGAGAAACTTCTTCAGCGGAATAGAGTTTACCAGTATATTTTACAATTAGTGCAGCTATTGAAGCTATACCAAAGTATATTCTAAACTATAATAAATATAAATGGACGTTTTGCACTGGATATTTAGATGGAAGGGCAGATTAATATGTGTGCGAACTTAAGAGAGCGAAGTTATAAGTGACTTCATAACGTTAATACAAACCACTGAAAGATTCCTCAGAGACAAAAACCTGAAATACGTTGCTCACCGCATTTGAACAGTTTCTCAAGCGCGATTTTCACATTTTGTAGTGTTCAGAGAAAGAATATTATTGCAAGTGTAATGAGGTAGTAAGACTTATTATATGGAATTACTGTGTTCAATTTTATTGAAAATGAACGACGAAAAACAAATTAGATATGTGATTCCAAAACAGTAGATAATATTCGACATGTTGCGGTATTCAAAGAACGTACAATCGCCAATACCGTAGTCTAATAAAACCAAATAGATTATACGATAGTTCTTCAACAGACTTCCTAAAAAGTACCTCAAAATGAGAAATTTATCGACTTTTTATTATTTTTGTCATTTTTCTTTTTTATAAAGTCAGTAAAATACCTTTATAAACAATTTTAAGTTTTAGGTTGCATCGCGTCAGAGAAACTCTAATTTGATCAATACTTGTTTTGTTTAAGATTTTGTGTATTTCATCGAGGAATATATTTTCATTAGAAAACATTACTTCAAACTGACTCATTTATTTAAAGGATGTCACATTGTATATATAAATCCCAATTACAAAAGTCAGCACTTGAGGAAGTTATAGCAAAGGTTTCGATGTTTCACAGAAATCATAGAACGATTTTCAAATATAAATTAAATCGATTTTTACTAAATTAAAAAAGTTGCAACAATATAAGATCTCGTACATCACTAAAATGCATGCAATATTACAATCGTGTATGATTTTTTTGTTACTTCTTTCCTGCACTAGAATGCTGTTTCCTTTGAGTAATACAGATTGTTAAGTGTACTAACTGAAGATTTTGAAAATATCCATGCGGGAAATTTAAAAGTTCACCGATCAGTGGTTTTCACACGATTGTTCTTTGCTTTACTAAATTAAACTTTTTACGCCTACAATACACTGATTTTTGTATTTGTTTATTACTTTTGGATGAGATTAGGATGTTCCTAAAATTTAAAAGTAATGTTCAACAATTAAAACCTGGATTTTTCGGATATTTTCAGTAAGGCTGGCTTACTTTCCAAGCAGGACAAAATGAATCGGCAAATCGTATTGCGATTAGCAGAACCACTTAAATAAATATAAAGATTCCAATAAATTCGATTCCTAATGGAATTACTCTACTTGAAAACTCCCCTACTTTTCGTCTTCATCCATTCAATGTATATCCTATAATTGGCCTAAAGTCGGCGTCGTAAAAAATCAAAGAAAATCGAATTTGTAGAAAAAACTCGTTCAACAAAATGTATTTAAGTCGTTCTGAATAAAATGAAATGTTCGCATAAACAACCATGAGAAGATATGTTCTCGTAAACGCTAGTCTGAGGTGAAAAAATCAGATATAATATTACAAGATCCTTTTATAATTTTAGTATAATTACAACGATTTACAGGATGAAATTGTATAAGTTAGAGTAAGCTGATAATCGACAATTAATTGTGCTGCCATTTTTTAGAAACACATTGCATATTTATACAAAATCGATATTGCACCATTCACAAGACAAAACTTTAGGAATGACGGTGTAAAATTATCCACTTACGACATCGTATGGTTTTGGATTTGCGGTGTTTTCTCGATAATTGCAAAAGCCGGTTCTGAATTGTTATCGCGAATTCAATTAGAATCGCTCGCTTTCTTAGTATCTTTGTGATGTAAAGGTATAAAAGCAAGGAATCGCACATTTTAAGTAAACACGTAAAGTTATGTTACGAAATATTAAAGTATATATGAAAAAGTTATATTTTTCTCGTGCTAGCCGGTTTAGCATGGTTGCATAGCAACGATTATTATATATTGTTAGAGAGCAACTGTTACGTTTCATTCTTAATTTTTACGTAACTTTGAATTAAGTGAATGACAATGCAATTCAAAACGACGACAAATTTAGTTTGTTGATATGCGCATGCAAACACTGAAAGAAAAAATCATTGAGTCACTGGAGGAAGAAATTTATGTAGAGAACTCGAAAGTTTTCACTCTATTCCTTTAAATTCGTAAATTTGATCAATTAAAATTGCAAAATTTTTTTCTAGTTTTCGGTAAAACTCGAGGAATTTTCAACAGAAATTTTATAATGTATTGGCGACGTTACTTCCGATGCAAAGTTGCTTTGTACGATAATTTAGTTATAAGTGTAATCAGCTCAACGCAAGCACCTATTGAATAGGGATACTAGAAAAGTACCTAAATACAACTAAGTTAAAAGTATTTCTCACTCGTTACTAGAACAACTTCTTTAAAGCTTCGTTATGCGCGATTTTTTCACATTGACATAACTAAAAGAAAACTGTAAAAGCTGCTGCTCTTGATTTACGTTATCTTATTTTCGTTTTAGTCCTGACATTCCGAATGATGTATGGTCTCGAGATTCCTTCCAAAGAAACTAGAACGATCATTTCTAGAAAAACAGATCTAATTCCTTTCGGTATCTCCGTATTGAAAAAACTAAGTGTGTGTATGAGAATATATTTACATATATATACCCAATATTCGGTGCTATTCGTAAACTGTACACCCAATTGTGCATTATGATTCCGTGTATCCCAGGCTACGACCGACTTTTTTCGAAAAATAACGTCAACATTAAAAGTAACCAAGTACATTTTCAGATCATTAGTTAGTACTATGAAGGAAAAAAACAAGTGAAAGAAGGAATCCCTAGCTTAACAGAAAAACAAAGTATCTGCAACGATCACACGGAATAAATATTATCAACCATTATTGTTTTTATTAAGTACAGTATATATATATGAATTATTATTATTGTGTAAGGTAATGTAATTAATGTAAGTAGTAAGTTTAGCATTTACATTGTTAATCAATCTAGAGACCATACAAGTGAATTGTCAATGTGTTGTCTATGAAATGAATCATTGATAATGGAAATAATACATTTTTTAAACAAGTATTTGTTTACTCTCTTAACCTTTATGTTATACATCTATAAATAAACACAAACAACTTTGAGGTTCATACAAAAAGTTTATTATGAAAATATGTATTATATACAATAGTACCAGAGTTAAAATTCCGTGCTACATATAGTATTCGATTATACATACATCACTCGCGGGTAACTGTTACATCGATTTCACCTTTATCCTATTAACTATATACAAAAGGTTGTAATATTATCGATTCAAGACTCTTATCTGAATTTCATTTTCATCTGATTATAAATTTTTGGATTTGGAATTTTTTATTTAGGTAATAATATTTATACGTTTTATTAGAACAAACAAAATATATAAACAAAAAAATATTTAGGGATTAGAAGAAATCTACATTTGAGAAATATTCTACTAAATGGCAATAATTTGTCACATTCTCGTCACATGGGACAGTATCATTTTTAATTGAAACTCGTAATGTCTGAGTATTTAGATACCAAATATATTTAAAATCCAAAAAATATTTCATTAAAATCTTTTTAACAATATTTTAATAATAACTAGGGCCAATGGATGTAATCAATCTTGTTTTATTAAAAAGCGTCATTTGAAAAAACAATTGAATGTGGTATCTAATTTAATTGTCTGGTAAATAACGGATTTAAGAACTGCCAGTGTCCGGAAAGTTACCAAATTTATTACGGCGACACAGTTTTTTTGCATTTGCATTAACAGAAATTGAAATATTTTTATATAAAAATATTGCTTTAAATTAGTCCAAACAATTGTAAAAAAGCAATATTCTACGATTGAATATTATAGGCATGATGATTACGTGTGTTCTAAACAAATCAAGAATAAGTATATTATAAAAGTAACATTTTTCAGGGATTTACACTGATGAAAATATTTAGAATAATCGAAGCATCTCTATAGATGATTAAAATTATTACAATCTTTAAGATCGTACACTGGATTCTTGTTAAGCGCGAAAAGATAAATTAAATAAAGCAATTTCTTAAAATAATAATTACATTTTTTCTAAACTCCGTATCACTAGTTAAATGCTATTATTTACTAAAATATTCATTGCACATGATCGCTTGCATTTGCTTAAAAACTTTATTTTCTCTATATTAATAAAAGCCTTGTACTACATTTAAAGTGAAATTCAATAAATAAAAATGGAATATTATAAAAGCAATGGCAGTACTGTTTTCAAGTTATCAAAAAGATACTTTATACCAAAATATAAAACAGATGAGGGCCTATATTTAATACAACTAAATTTATCGTTGTCCGAAAATATACATTCGCAATTACAATAATTAATTAATATATAAAAAATATGTTTGTACTCAATTTAATATCTAATTCCCAAAGCGATTAATATGTTATTGCATCACCGGTAATAAGAAGAAACTTTGAGCATTTTAAATGCCTGTGTACTTTCTATATACGTAATTCGTTACTACTGTTAATAAAATAATAATCATTGTCATATTTCTAGAATTGCATATTAAGCAAATAAAAGAGAGCGTAAAGTGTTGAGAGAAGCCAAATTCCCTAAATCTATTTGACGAACATAATATATTTCTTTTAGATTTAATTAATTTTCATCGATTATGACTTTCAACTTTGTTCTTTTTATGTTGTGACATCATTTGTGCAAAATAATTTTCTAATATTCTACAATGATAATCAGTCAATTGACACATACAACAAATGAATCATATTTAACATGCAAAATCCAATAAATATTTGTATACAATGTTGAACAAAAAAGTTCAGTTCGCAATCGATGAACGCTGAAACTCAAGTACAACTCAAACTTGAGTAATTTCCTGAAATTACAAAATATAAAAATTGATTGATATCGTCGTTACAATTAAAGAAAAATCAATCGATGTTGCGAGTTTTGATGTTTCACATGGAAAATGTTTAAAACTGAATTTGAGTGAGCAAAATTCAGAGCGAGAAAGTTCTGTCATGGTAACCCATCTAATTGATAATAATTTACAACATTTCAATTCCAGTGCACAAAATAGTTCGAATTAATTTCGTACATACGCTATTCTCACTGTTCGTCTTCATCAGTCTTGTACTCCTTATTCATTTTAACCTTTTAATGCAAAATGGACATATTGCAGTTCTTTGAACGTCAAACTGAGAACTTTCAATTTACATCTCAAAATAGCAATGAGGGTAATTAAAATTTTTGCTTCTAAGCAAGGGGATATTCACTGGACAGTCGTTTTCACAAATTCCATTGATTTCCATCAATTATAAATGAGTGGAGGTGAGACAACATTGAAAAAATAATTTAAAAACTAGAGAGATATAATACGAATTCCGAATGTGATTTTCTGAACGAAATATCCCCTCGCTCTTACTAGCGAAAAAATAAGCAAACAATTGTCTACACATTTTTAGAACACTTTCAGTCATTCATGTTATAAAAAATTTCAAAAAATTAAGTTCATAGACAAACTTTTGTCCGGCGAAAATAATATAGCAAATTTTTCCATTTTATGGCTGCTACAGAATTCCAATTATAATATATAGACAAAGTATTAAAAGTCTCCTATTTGGATTATTGCAATCAATCTAGAAAGCATTGCAAAATTAAAAGTTGTCTCATTTTTAACCAAATTTAAAAATTTCACAGGTTTTCAATTTCTACAGCAATACCGAATTTTTAACCACATATTATTACTATAAATGCTGATCATTAACGCATCAGAATAGATTCGGGAGCGTCCACATAAAATAGGGAGGGAAATTTAAGCCACGATTTTTTGATTTTCTAACCGAAAAAAGGAAGGTTAACTGTGCAGTCTTCTTTACCGAACTACACGAAACCTCACTTTCTTTTGAATTCACAAGATATTTCATGTACATCATTCCATTTTTGTTGGAACCATTGAGTCAGTCCCTTATTTGGCGACTTATTGACCTAAATTGTTTCAAATCAACCGAATTTCTAAAGTATCAAAAGACATGTCCCGCTTTTTGGGCATGTCCCGCCAAGTCCCGATTTTTCTTAAAATGTACCGCTTTTTGATTTAATTCGGCAATTTTGCATTTTTTGTCCGAACGCTTTTTTCATGCTGTACATTTCTCCGTGAACCATAACTTCGTTCATTTTTGGCCAAGTTTTTTTGAAGATCCCCAAAAATAATTAGCTAACAATAAAAAAATTAGAAATTAATAATTATATGCTAAAAAATGTTTTCTCTCTTAAACTTAGGTTTCCTAATTTTATTGGGAGGGGTGCTTTCAGCATGTCCCGAATTTTCAATTCTGACATCTGGTCACCCTAGTTGAGGTTACTTTCAATATTTTCAAATAAAAATCTTCAAAATAAAAACTAAGAAAGGGGTAAGTAAGCTGAGAACGAATGGTCTATAATCGACATTTTAAATTCTATCTATTTTCGGTTACTTTAACGCAAATTTTATTTAAAATTTACATTTTTTCAAATGTGTTCGAGTGAATATAACGTTAAACTTAAGAAACTTGTACCATTTCCCTGCAACAAAAATTAGTTTTGGTAGTGTCAACGGTACCACCACACAAGGTATCATTTCCCTCGGATTTGGGGTACGAAACCTCACCTGCTGCCAATTGTTTTTACAGTTTTGAAGCAGAAATAATAGACGAACGTTTCGTTCCCGAAACTCCGAGCGAGATGAAACCCATCTTGAAGATAGCTGCAACAAAATTTGTCCCAAAGTTTTTACTGTGAAAATTTGGCCATTATTTCTTGTACTGTTATCTTTTCAGATTAAATAAGAGTAGATCATGAGGTACCTATACTGTCTCGTCGTAACGCGATTTGATATTAACTGACAAGCGAGAAGGAGCAGAAGATTTACGTAACCCGCGTAAAGAAAGTCCACTCGAATATGGAAGATATGGCAAATTACATGATATATGATTCCAAAAAGGATGTGAATGTATTAACAACAGTTATGCCTGTGTGCATATAAATTGGTAAATGGAGTTTTTGGATGTGAAAAAACGAGTTAACCAATTCCAAGAATCAAGAATTGTTTATCCAAAATTGATGTACAAAAATGATTAGTCCAAGAAAAAAATATCAACTAATGTTTGATATGTAATGTCTTTAACTTTTTACAATATTTTTCATGGTTTTTTAAATAATTTTTTTATGATTATAAAAATTGAAAAATTTTTTTTTGCAAAAAAATATCAGAAGATGACCATACATCATTCCTGAATTTTTTCAGAATTTTTATTTAACGGGATCAAGGCTTGGCCCTCAAAGGGTTAATAAATAAATTATATTACGAACAATTCTGTTACAGCAGCCGTAGAACGGCATGATATTATTCCAGAACAGACTCGAAAAAACTTTCTAGATAGATTCCAGTGGGGATAATTGGAAAAACAATCTAAACGATTGAAAATGTGTGAATGAATTAGTTATATTAAATTATGACCAATTCTGTTACGACAGCCGTAGTACGGCTTGATATTAATCCAGAGCGGAATCAAAAAACCTTTCAAAGTTAGATTCCAGTGGTAATGATTCGACAATCTAAATGATTGAAAATATATAAATGAATTACTAACATCAAATTACGACCAATTCTATTACACCAGATGTAACGCGTAATAGGATTAATCCAGAATGGAGTTTTCTAGCTTGATTTTTACATTTTTCAGATCATTTGCAATCATTTAACACCTGGCGAAGACAAGGTTAGTATTATCATGTATATTATGTACCTAAGTTGATCAAAAACTTGTAGATATTTATTTAATTATTTAAATTCAATTTTTATTGAAAAATAATTATTTTTCAATCAAAATTGAATTGCAGGTTGAGATTGCACCCGGTTGTAAATTTTTCATGAGAAAGGAAGAAATAAGTTTCATAGAAAGAAGTTCACGAATGGGAAACACTGAATCAACACAAATAAGTGATTCATTCCACCACACTCATGAAGGAACACCGAAAGGAATCATAGCGAAAATTGACGCACATGTAAACTTAATGAATTATTAAATTTATTTATATTAAATTACGACCAACTTGATTGTAACAGCCGTGGCACGGCATACGATTGATCCAGTACGAACATTAAAA
Source organism: Andricus quercusramuli (assembly GCA_932178445.1). NCBI lineage: Eukaryota > Metazoa > Arthropoda > Insecta > Hymenoptera > Cynipidae > Andricus > Andricus quercusramuli. Next base: position 209,153 of record CAKNXH010000818.1, on the reverse strand, counting down.
AAGCATTTAAAGTTAGATCCAGCGGTAGTGATTGGTCAATCAATGTAAATTATTGAAAATGTGGTAATGAATTAGTTGTATTAAATTACGATTATTAAGAGAAAAATGAAACCTGAAAGGAGTAATAGCATATATTTCACTTTTCGATAAGTATTTCAATCGCCGAACGAAGCGAAACGTTCGAGCTACAAAAAAGGCCACGAGAAACTTGTAAACCGCTGATTTTCTGTAAGTGAGGTTGGTCCTGATTGAAAAAAATGTGTCAAAGTAAGCGCCGAAGGGTTTCGTAGCCTATTCAGACGTTAATTTAAGTCTTAACACACGGAGAAAAATGGATATTGAAAAGTAGATATTAAAAATGTTGATATTAAACCGTAAGATATAGATATTAAGACACAATATCTAATATCTACTATTCAATATACAAGACATTAAAGGGCAATATCTGCTTATACTAAAAGTATAAAATCTGAGATATTAAAGTTAAATATCCCAGATTTTGAATACTGCGAGCGTGCGTGCCTAAAGTGAAGGTCACTTGCAGTTGCGTACGTGTCGCTTGTCATCGCCGGCCGGCCGCGTCTGTTTTTTTGCAGTAAAGCTATGGACGTACGCAAGATTTTAGAAGATTGGAATTGCGAAGAATCTGTGATAAAACATTCGTCGAAGGTAAATGGATTCCCATTTGAAATTACAAAGTTACCCCCACTTCTGCCTCCTGGGGGGTGTAAATTTTTTCAAAGTCGCTTTTCCCCTCGAAAATAAAAAGTTTTTATTACGGATATTTTTTTCATAGGATGCGTATTTTTTGAGATAATTCGATGTCTCAAGTTAGAAAAAATACCCAGTATTATATTATGTTATATTTTTGTAATATCCATTACTTTTTCCCATATTTTATTTAATTTGTAAAATAATTTGAAAGAAATAAGTTTAATGTCAGAGATATTAATGTTCAATATCTCGGATATTTTAGTTAAATATCTTACATAGTAATTTATAATATCTCGTTATATTAGGGTTCAATATCTTGGATTATTTTGTTTAATATCTTGGCTATTGCTAGGGAAAATCTTCTTTTTAATATCTACAGATGCTCTGCTTCAATATCTAGATTTCTGTCCCATAGTTAAATCGCTAAGATATTATCCGGTAATATCCATATATTCTCTTCTAATACCTATTTTTCTCCGTGCAGAATCTTGAAACAAAATATTTTTCAATGTTGTAAGAAAAATGTTTGTAAAAAATGTGATTAAAACAAAATTGGTTGAAAATGAAATTATGTAAAAAAATGAGAGAAAAAAAATTATGTGACAAATTTGTGGCAAAAAAAATGTTGGACAAAAATGTATGAAAGAAAATTTAGAAAAAAAAATATGAAAAAATAAGATGAAAAATGTTTTGAAAAAAATTATGTAAAAAAAATGTTATAAAAAAATGTATAAACAAAAATTTTACGCTTATGCCCTTTTGCTTGGCAAAATGTTGGCCCTCATGCCCTTTTTTACGACGGACGTAACGGACGACCGGACGGACAGATTGACACCCGACCGAAAGCTAATTTATAATTAAAGAGTTTCAGCTCGGGGCTACGAAACCCTGAAAAACTTGTCGAAGAACTGCATAAAGCTTTCAGAGGTTCGACAGCATGAGATTTATCCCGAACAGACTCGAAAAACTTTTCAAGTTAGATTGCATTGATGGTAATTGGACAATCAATCTTATTATTATTTTTTTTTTCATACTTTTTCTCGGGTGAACCCGGTTTTTCGTCATAGCCACGGACTAAGTTAAGTGACTGATGAGATCAGGATGTTATAAGTTATTTCAATACGTTGTTTGAAATCATTTACGATGATGATGTAGGTACAAAATTAGAAGCATGATGTAGATTGCAGTTTGACTTTGCCGCTGTTATCCTTACACAGCGGCCGTGAGTGTTGAAGGTGACACCAGTCGCCTCTGGATGCTTTCTTAGAGTAGTAGATTGGGGTCCGGTGGTGGATATCTATCCCGAAGACGTATGGAGCCCGAGATTACTTGATCAACAGATGAAGATAGAAGAAGAAAAACTGAAAAGTAAATACGGCCGTGAATTGGATTGTGGCTGTGGTCAACGGGGTTGGGAGCTACCAGTACCGCCTTTTTCGCAGAACCTGAGAAAATATCGCTTGGGCAGACACCCGACTTGCGGGGGGTGTTGCTTGCCTAACGGGACTTTGGAAGAGCATATTCACATATTGATTCGATCACTGCCCGAACGATATGCGACGGAGCTGGTGCGCCAGTACACTGGCGCTCGGGAGCGGTGGCCTGATGCTTGTAGGCACGGCGTTAATCAGTACTTTAGGAAGAGGACAGGATTACTCAAGATGGGTGGCCCTAACATACATCCTTACTGGAGGGAGATGTGTTACTGGGAGATAGGATACGGCTTCGTTGAGTATGTGGACATGGATGATATGTCAGAGGAAGTGGAAAGATGGCTATGCACGGAAAATCCACTGGGTGGTCCACTGGGTGAGGACAACTACATGAGCATGCTGTACGAGGAAACTAAACGTTTCATGCAAACGGAGTTCATCATGCCGGATAAAATCCCTACAATCCCAGAGTGGGTCCAGACCGGCAAGTGGATGGAGGGTAGAGCAGGGACAGGAGCTAACGTCTCGGTAACGATCGATGGTAAGAGAAAACTCACCAGGAAAACGAAGCCAGTAGAGGGTGTCACCCATACCGACTATGAAATAGAACAAGAGCTAATTACCGCCGGAAGTGAACAGATGATAGTACTGCAGAAGAGTGAACCAGGAAAGATCAGGAGTGTGGTGAAGACCGGTAACCACGTCAATAGGAAAATGAATTACTTAAGCTGCGTGTTGGAAGACGGTTCTACACGGCAGCCGTCTGAGTACGTTGTTTGCGGGAGAACGCGGTAACGAGGACATCGACCTGGATTTGATCAACGCTGTTCGGGACAAGAACGTGTGGAAAGTACCCCTAGACCAAGGAGGATTCGATGAGAAGCAAAGCAAGCTGTCAATCGCGGTTGTACTTCTGGCCATCGGTCAGCACCTTGAGCGCAAGAACGCCCCTCTAGACATTATGAAGGTGTGGGCGGCTCTGTGGGACAGTTTGTTCCACTGCGGAGCTGACGTCACCTGGGGGAAGAAGAGAAGAAGATGGACTAACGGTTTACCCTCGGGGTGGAGGTGGACTGCCGTTATGGATACAATACTGAATGTGACGAGTTTCAGAGTGATCGTGCGAATAGCTGGCATAAGAATCGGCCGGCCCCTGGCTATAACGCATTTCTACGCACAGGGTGACGATGTGATCATGTGCTGCAAAGATCTTACAGGGGTGCGTTATATTACGGATACATATACGAAACTGGGTTACGAGGTTCACCCGTTAAAAACTTACATATCGCGAGGTAGAGCTGAATTCCTACGCCGAAGCAACGAGTGGTTCGGCATAACGGGTTATACGGCTCGTACAATCCACGGCCTGAGATTCAGGAATCCGATCCAATACGACGCCATAACAAAGGGAGAACGACTGTACAGCCTACTTAGCCAGTGGCATCTGGCTCTGTTACGTGGCGGTGATGCCGTTTCAGTGGCCGAAATGTTTTTGGAGGATGTGAAGCGTCAGAGGCTGTCTACCACCAAATCTGCCGCATTCGCTCTCACCCCGAATTGTTTGGGAGGAGGAGGAGTTGACCCACAGGGCGCCTTCGGGACAGCACTGGCAGCCCATGCTGCAAAAGGATGGTACGGAGTGGAGGTTCATAAGGAACTCCGGGCGCTACACTTACCGATGGGCGGGTGGAAGATGAGATTAAAAAGACTTGACTGGGAGATAGGTAACGATACCAGGGAAGAGATATTCCGAGACTTGGCTCAAAGTTGGGGAATAAGAGAAACGGAACTCGTGGGGAAAGCCACATTCCGGTTTGTAAAGATCGACGCGATTAAGGCCAGACCCCCACGATCGGTGTACATTGTACCAGAGCCAAAAAACATATGGGACATGGACCGGTTCCCTATTCAAATTAGGGATAAGGTGAAGCGAGAAGCCATACGGCGCGGTACTACACCAGGCCTAATGACTCAAGAAGGGAAATAATAATAGTTATTATTATTATTATTATACCATTAAGCCATTTCCCTTCCGGGGTAGGCGTGACTTGCTCGGTTGGGAAATTATTAAAAATGTGTAAATGAATTAGTTATATTAATTTACGACTAATTCTGTTACAACGGCCATAACACGGCATAACACATAGGTCACGAAGAAAGTCTTGAGACTCCGAGCACTGAAGGGTGGGAGAAGGGTGAAAGTAGGGTGATGAGAAAGGGCAGAGAAAAAAACGAGACAATAACAGGAGCTAATAGCTTACGCGCAATAGATTTAGATAAAAGCGAGTGTAAAGTGTAAAAAATGGGTGAGTGGATACCCTGGCAGTACCATGTGATTCTCCGGTATAATTTTCTTCGAGTTTTAACCGTCGGGCAACTGTTTTTCGGTGGTACAAAGAATTCCAGCACCAAAATTTTGACCTAGTTGACCAGTTGCGTCCAGGTCGGCCAGCCGAGGCGATGACACCAGATAACATAGGTGCTGTACGGAAACTAATGGATAAAGAGCACCGTGTAACATATCGACAGACGGAGGAAATTTTTAGAATTTGATCGCTGCTGTTCATGCAATTCTGCATGATCCCACAAGTAGTTGTGGGATAAGTCATGCTCTGCAGTAGATTATGTATCGACATTTCTGCTTCTTACAGGTCGCTATACCTAGTCTGACAGGTTCTTCTCATCTGACAGAGAAAGTATTGTCTCTGTACCTGTGGAGAAAAATCGTAATGATCCTACTATAGACCATTTAAGCATTGCTGATCCTCTTGATAAAGAGACCTTAGAGTTGCTTGGGGAAAAATCCTCTACAGTCGTGGACAGCTCAATCCAGAGGTGGATTCTTCTATCAGCGAATCAGTCAAAAAGAGAGACAAATTCTTTACCGCACACGTGAACACTATGGGGTCTGCATTATCAGCACTAGGCACAGGTCTCTCAGTTTTGTTTCGAAGCAAGTATGAAAAAGGAGAACCACCAAAGGCCATAAAGTGTCTCTTGGATACAGGCAACCTCTTGTCTGAGTCTTATTACCAAATGAGCAAAACAAGAAAGGTTTTTATTTACCCGAGTTTAGATCGCAAGGCTAAAGAGGTCTTAGGACGTGAAAAACCCGATTCCTTCCTGTTCGGTCAGGAGCTATCTACAAGACTGAAATCAGCGAAGTCAATGGAGAAGGTCGGCTTGACTCTCAAGCCTTCTCAGCCTACGAAGAAACCTCCATCGAAGCCAACGCAGTCGGAAACTGGAAGGCCCCGTCTGGGAGAAATCAGGGCTACTCCCAGTCGGGCTACAAGACAAGAAGCTTCTTCCATCGTGCTCCACAGCGCAGAAAGACCCATCAGGAGAACAAAATGCAGAATTATGCACAGCGCCCTAAACGGCATTACAAACCTTAGGACAATTCACGTCAAACAACGCAGAAGTAAGAATGGTAAGTCATGTACCAGGCAGACTGAAGAAATTCGCTGACGTCTGGTGAGTTCACTAATGACAAGTTCATTTTGAATGCTGTTACAATGAACTTCCGGTGCAAACGCGTGTTCCTTCTGAACCAGTAACAAGCATCACGGAGGTGCAGGATTACTGTGAGCCGATCACACGTTTACTAGAGATAGGAGCAATTAAAAAATGTATTCCCTGTAGCGGGCAGTTCCTATCTAGTTATTTCTTAGTGGATACATCAAACGGCACAAAAAGATTCATTTTAAACTTAAAAAAGCTCAATGAGCTCATCACACCAGAACATTTTAAAATGGAGGCCATCCGTACGGTCATGAAGTTGTTATCAAAGAATTCGTTTATGTATGTTTGTAGTTGCACGGTATGGTTCTCATAATATGAGATACCTATGGTTCTCATAATATGAGATACACCCATGTGAAAGTGATCAGCGTAAGTGCTGCTAGACATTAGTTGGTATACAGGGTGTCCCAGACTCGAATGACCAGACTTATATAGCTGTATAAAAATAAAAAATGAATATAAAATTCCTTTTCCAAAAATCAGTTGAAGTTTTAGTTTTTGAGTTATAAATTATTCAGGCTGGACCAATCAGAAGCGCGGTATAAACAGACGTGTGTTCGTGAACTAGGTTCCAACTTGTGTTATTGAAGCAAGCGCCGAGGTGGGATAGCGACGGGAGAACACCGGTCACTACACGGCGTCGTGACTTAAACTCACACACGCGCGACTGTTTATACCACGCTCCTGATTGGTCGAGCTTGAATATTTTATAACTCAAAAACTCAAACTTCAACTGATTTTGGGAGAAGGAATTCTCGATTTATTTTTTAAACTTTTATACAGCTACATAAGTCCGGCCAGAGGATTTTGAAATTCGTCCTATGGACATTTATAAGTGCTCCAAAGTTACAGAAAAGATGTTTTGATTTTATTCGTTTTTCTTTAGAATGTGAAAACATGTAGAAGGGAAGTTTTGGTGCAGTAAATCCCAAATGGCGACAGTGAAAATCAGAAGATTTACCAAAGGCCATAGCAGCAGTCAAGAATGGAGAGATGGGTTATTTAAAGGCCGCAAAAACGTCCAAGGTACCAAAAGAAATAATAGAAAGGCATGCTGAAATGGATGAATCGCAAACGAATGACATACTCTTAAGAAGACTACGCCGACCACCAGTTTTGAGTGAGAAACATAAAAATAAACTTGTAAAGTATGCACTTACAATGGAGTAAAAGTTTTATCGATTAACAAGGAGAGGTCTTGAATACACGGCGTATCAATTAGCCGAAGCAAAAAATGTGCCAAATCCACTCCGGGATCAAAAAGGCAGGCAAAAATTGGTTTTAGAGTTTTATGAGCACGGCATACAATTAATTCAGAATGGACTAGAAGAACCTTTCATGTTAGATTCCAGCGGTAATAATTGGTCAATCAATCTCAATTAGTAAAAATGTGTAAATGAATAAGTAATATTAAATTACAATTATTAAGGGAAAAATGAAACCTGAAAGTAATAATATCATACATTGTGCTTCTTGCTATGTATTTAAATCCTCGAACGAGGCGAAACGTTCGAGCGAGATTGCGAGTTTACAAGTGCAAAAAGTGCCCTCCGAGTTTTTTGTTTTGGGTGTGGTAAACCAGCAGTTAAGGGGATGTGACGCCCTGCAGCCTTCTCTGGAATCGCCGAGTCCACTTTTTATTGAGAAAATCCGACAGGGAAAAACACTGCTACCAAATCCAATCACCCACACCACGCACTATGCCACCCGCACCACCTCACTTGGCTAAGCTAATCACACTCACCGACTGTCATGTCACACTACATACGATTATGGGGCCCATCCGGATATTAATTTATAGGCCAAGAATAATCCAAACTAGAAGGATTATTTGTAAATTACTAGGCCATGCCAGACCTGTTATCACAACACACGGAAGCATCCATCTTCTGCCGACCGGCATTCAACATAGGGTTTAGGATAAATTCCGAAAAGCGGAAAATGATCAAATTTTAACGGAATTTTGGTACTTTGTTTTTGGAAATTTTTGGAAATTTTTGGAAATTTTTCCATCGGATTTCGCATTATTATGGTTGTTAATGACGCCTATAACGTTTTTGCCATTTTCGAAAAAATTTGTTTGTCACAAAATTTTTTCATCGAATTTCAAAATATTATATGCTGATTTTGTGTTCTCTGCTGTCCAAAAGTATAACCTAGTAAGTCATATTTGTCGCAAAGGCTATTTTCCAGCATTTATGCACGAGAAAATGACCTCTATCGGAAATGTTACTTACTAGGTTATACTTTTGGACAGCAGTTCTCTGGAATAATTAAGTGGAGAATAAAATGCAATTTTGTCTATTCTCTGGTAAATTATGAGGTGGTACTTGAACTTTTGCAGTATCTTCTGTTACTTTTCTTCTGATCAATATCTGGCCATATGCCGAGATAGCCACTTGGGCCTATCCTTCGGTTTCACCACCATATATGAACTACGCCAATGGCACAGTGCGGTAGTCTGCTCGTAAGATACGACGAATTATGAGATATCTCTGTAAAATATAAATAAAGTACCGCATTCCAATCTGTTAGAATTGCTCCATTCTAAAAAGACTGAAGTACTATTTTTACGCATAACATTTTGGCGGTTCTGCCAGAATCAGCTCAACCCTCTCGATCTCTACGGAAATTTAATAGAAAGCTGACGAGAAAGCACCAGGAAGACCACTGGAAAAATTAGAGGCAAGTTTTAAAAAAATGAATCTTAAAAGACCCCGGACTTTGCGAAGGCGAAGCCTGTTAACAAAGGAAGAGTACTATTCATTGTTATAACTAGTGCCTGAACCAAGTATTGAACTATACTATGTAAACAATTAAATACGAAATTCTAAAAGGAACTAACAGAAAGAGTGCGCAACATACTGCGATAAAACCCCTACGAGGCCCGAAATCAGTAAAAAGGCACAACAGTGCATACAAAAAAAGTAAGCAGCAGCAGTGAGAGACACGTCACTCTCCGGACTCCAGGACGAGGCAAGCGTCAACGGAAAGATTAAGCACTTCAACCGCAAGCCAGCAATTAAGCGAACCGCTGTAAGTTATACGAAAAGAAAGTGAAGCGAGATAATATAAGCGAATCTCAATTAGTAAAAATCCTCTTTACTGTGTGTGGAAACGGAAGCCAGCAGACGAGTGGAGCGACGAGGAGCTCAGTTCTTTGTTGGCCATCAACGCAGTCGCTGCAGCCTGCTCAACGGAAATTTTCTCCATATAAAGAAGAAACTGGGAAATGGCGAAGGGACGAGAATCCGAGCTTCGAGGACCGCGGTAGGCGGCGACAATCCGCTTTAGATCTCTTTTCTTTTTTTTGGTGTACACTTTGCTGTAAATTCCTAAACATGTGCTTCAAGTTCTATTTGATTTCTTTTTTGAATTTGCGATGTGTGTGATTGTTTCGGAGTGAGACGCGGGGCGGAAGTCCGGGCCACGCGCCATCTTGATATTAACGCCACGTGTTTTCCAAATTCGCGATAAACTCGACTTTCTTTCTTTTTTTTCGATTTTTCATGTGAATTTTAGTAGTGATGATAATGTAAGATTTTCGGTCGTGATTTTTTGACGTTTTCCGGATCGTAGATGCACGTTTATCGGGAGAAAAGATGTCTGTAAAAATCTTGAACGACGAGTGCCGTATCAGAATTTGCCGCGAAATACCAGAGGTGACAAATTTGTAGTTTTTTTTTTTTGTTTTCGCCTTTTTGATTTCTGCCGAACTTCTTTTTTTCTCTTTACATTTTTTTTTTTTATGTGAACTTGCCGAGTACGGACGTGACCTTGGTATGACCGAATGAGGTTATTCTAACCTAATCACAAATGTATCAGAAGATTATCGTAATATGATTAAAGCCAAGTCGTAAAATTTCGACTACCGTAATCGCGGAATAGTTTGTGCGGCTTATTTCTTTTGTTGAGAAATTGCGATTTGAGTGTCGGTATCGACACACCTGTCACACCGCCATTATTGCGGAATTACCTTATATCTAATTTTTTTATTTTCCTCTAATATAATCACTCACCATTTATTTCATCCAACCTGTAACCATGAATCATCATCACCATTCCATCTTGTTATAATAAATTTATTTTTAATTTTACTGTTTAAATGCCGGTTCTTTGATTGATTTATTTAAAAAATGGTCTGATTCGTTTCTCCACCCCCACTACATCCCTCTCCTTCGGAGCTAGCTTGGGATTAATTTAGAGTTGTTGTTTCATTTTCTGGATTGTTAATTTGTTAAATTTCTTTTCTTTGGATAATGAATTTCTTTAGTGTTCTTTGAGCGACACCCCTTCTGGGTGTCCGGCGCCTGACAGCTATAAAACAATTGATTGCTCTTTTAATATTTTTAAAAGATTTCTTTTGAAATAATAAGTATTCACGTAGGGTTTTGCCAATTCCTTTGTAGCAATACTCGAAACCTCCCGTCCCATGAGGCAGAGATTATCGTTATAGTATCTATTAAACTTCTCATCAGGTAAGGTAATGTTTTGAGATTCTGGTAAGAATTACTCCCTTTGCCTACGGTACTTTCTTCCCTCAAAAAAAAGTAAATAAAGTAGTATCTCAGTACTATTGTAGTACACTACTTGCACATATGGATATCCGATCCGATGCTACAGTAACTACCATGAATGCACTTACTGCAAATCTGTTGATTTTTATGAAAAATGATCAGAACAGAGGAAAACGCTAAATTAGCACAAAAAACAGGACGACCGGGAATTGTAGAGACATATATGGACGAAAGAATTACCGAAGAAAAATCCGAAGACGATGAAGAATTGGCGGGAATCGAACGAACGTTAGCTCGAAACAAAAAACTTTTTAGTAAAAATTCAGTTCAGTAAAGGCGAAAATTTTAAAATATCTCAACTGACTCCCTCTTCAGACTACGTGTTTCCTAAATTTCTTAAAACATTGAGTTAGACGAATTCTTATCCGTAACGAAACGATAGACTAATTTTCATTCATAATGGGATAATAGTTGCTTTCTTATCGGTAACGGAACAATAGCCTAATATTCATGGAACCCATCGATATCACTTCGTGTGACTCGATATTGATTTTCTAAATTATGATTTAAAAGATAAATTCTCATTATTTACACGTTGCCTCTTAGTGTGACCCTTAGGCCCTATCAGCTATGGACCTACCCTGAATTGTCACTACCCTTTTGATACCCCTTTATCTTTTGCTAACCCTTTTTGTTGATGACGACAAAACCCGATCTAAAAAAAGATTTATAAACAATAAGCAATTGTTTGAATGAGCTTGTTTGTTAACTTGCATTACTTATTACCTCAATAAGTAAAAAGTGAAATAAAAGTTTATGAGTTCAGAAAAGACCGCAACTTTCTAGCACTTATCTTAGAGAAGATAGTTATGAACAATAAATTGTTTGGACAACTATGTTTATTAACTTGCTTTATTTATTACTTTACGAAGTAAAAAGAAGGTAGAAAGTTTAAAATTTCAGAAGAAATCGCAACTATCTAGCATTAATAAAGAAGAATATAGTCATAAACAATAATGATTTGTTTGAATAATTATTTTTGCTGAATGGAATTAATGATCAGCTCACACAAATAGAAAAGTAGATAAATACTTGAAAATTTAAGAAAAAAACCGCATCTTTCTAGCATTAATCAAATTGAATATTATCAACAATAAGAAAAAATTATTTGAAAATTTAATTTTGTTAACTTTAATTGATCATTTAGCTCACTCTAATTGAAAATTCTATAATTTGTTTAAAAAGTGCTAGTTTTTGTTTACCTGTTTTTTGTGTAAAAAGAAGGCGATTTTTTGTCGATTGACGCAACAATAACACCGTATTTTCGGAGAAACTGACGGTGTTTTAGGTTAGGGACGGAGTCCGAAAATAGAATGAAGTTGGCTGCGCACGATGCACGAGCACACCCGAGACAGCACGAACACACCCGGAGTAACACGAAGTAGTTTGCACTTTATTTACTTTTTTCACTGCGTTCATTTATTTTTTCACTGCGTCCGTCCACTTTTTTTACTATCTATCTATTTAATTTTTAAATTCTGAATAGCTAATCAATATCAGAACTATTCTCATTTATGAAGCTTCGCAGATTTATAAATTTAATATATGAGCCATTACAACTCGTGGTCCATTGTATAAAATCGCCGTGGCTCGATATGCTGGACTTCTCCAAATAGTCATCTCTTGGTCCGGAACTGTTTAACCAAATTTTTGTCACTCGTTTACATATTTGAGTGTGTCATCCCGTGTAACAGCCTTATTTTTTAAGGTTTTTGCAGAAGTTTTTTGTTCAGTTTTGTACAAGGAATGTGTGTGTATATTAATATGCTGAGTTCAGGATCACCCTGTATATTAGCGGTCGGACGCGTCGGCGTTTTCTGATTATTTTTAATTGCTAAAAGATTTAACGGTAACTATTTACATACATTTAGCCAATATTCCTTTACGATAAATTTGTTTTTTCAAATATACAATATACATATATAATAAAGTTTGGAGGTCGAGCCATATCTTTGCTCGAGTGTTCAATTTAACTTCCTCTAGTCAAAATCTCGATATGGTCAAGAATCACTCTACAAAAATTCAACGAAGTTGCTATAGATTTTTCAGTCCTTTTTCCAAGGGCAGAAAATGCATGGAAGTTTTGAAGATTACTGTTTGGAAGGGTGATTGGCCCTCTCCCTACTTTGCAACAAGTATAGGAATGCGCAGGCACAGAAATCTACGCTCTGGGTTATCAACAACCCGGTAAGTCCGGGAACAAGGTTTAATACTGCCCAAAGTAAAAAATATACTTGAAAGAAGTAGGATGAAAACATGAAAAGATATTTTTCATTTCAATCCTCATTAAAATAGTTTCTATGTTTTTTTTTCACGAAAATGTTTACAAATTTACAAGACATTTTTTTGAAATTTGCATGGGAAATTGCACGAATTTTCAATAATTGATTTCAAACACGGAGTAGCATTTTCGTGTTAAGATAATCTTAACTTTCGTAAAGTTTTTGTAGTCGTACTGTTTTGTAATTTTTCATATATAACTAATTTTCATGTATAACTAATGTTATACTTTTTATACTTTTACCACTCTCAGATCCAGAAAAGTACCATTAAACTACTTGGACTTCACTTTTACCACAAAAACAGCTTCGTAAAATGGATAAGGTTTCAAACTTTTATATGTTTTAAATAATTTATGGTTTAAGAATTGTGGGACTGAATAAAGTATGACAATATATGCACCATAGTGATCGGCGACACTGCACTGACATTTTCACTAAAACCTTTATCTTTCAGAGCCATATTATATTTTTGTGACTTTTAGTGAGAATGCTCTATTGGTTACCATTGGCGCACTTATTTAAAATAATGAAATATGCATGAAAACTGTTTGCGAAAAATAATACTTATAAAATTATTAAAACTATTATTCTTTAATCACAAAGTAGACTTATAAGGTGAGAGGTAGAATAATTATTTGATTTTAAATTTAAAGAAAGGAGTACTTTTTTGTCACAAATATGAATTAAAAATAAGTCTGAATGCCTTTATGCACTTTAGATATATTATTTGTTGCAATCAATTGTAAACAAAAATAAAATAAATCATTTTTAATAAACGCGCCAACGGTCACCAATCCGATTGTAAACGCATGTGTCCTCATTGGTCGCTGTTGGCGCGCGATTTAAACCGGGTATAATTAACAAATATTGAAATTAAAGTAAATAATTATTATAAATTGCACATTGATATCAGAAATTACGTAATTCGTGATGTAAGGTTAGAAAAAAATAATAATGCGTATATTATTCAGAAACCTTTTTTATTGAAATATAAATTTATCTTTTGAATTCAAAGAAAATACGCTATGATTAAGGAAATATACGCATCATTATTTTTTTCTAACCTTACAGCACAAATTACGTAATTTCTGATATTAATGTGCATTTATAATAATTATCTACTTTAATTTCAATAATTGTTAATTATGCCCGGTTTAAATCGCGCGCCAACAGCGACCAATCAGGATTGCTGCGCCGGGCAAGCGCAGTAGCTCAACATGCCAAAGTTAGGGCACTGCGCATAACGCATTTCGTCTATCACTGACTTCTTCAGATCGAGGATGTGAGGCGTCTTACCGATGGTGATGCCGATGGTGTATTTTTTATTAAATTAGAGGCTGACTTCCGATTATGAAGGTATGCTCAATATTTGAAGTATATTCTGATATTCTAAATGTATTCTAATTTTTAATGTTGTGTACTACTGCTGCCATGCAAATCAGAAACGCAGAATCTGCATTTTTTTATCGTAATTGATTTGAGTTGCGGGCAACAAACAGTTTCTTATACTACCAATTTACATATTTTGATTGTTTGAGACGAAAGTCAATCAGGATTAAAGTTTGCTTTTCATATAAACTGATGTGTTCTTTTCACAAAAAATTGTTTTTAAATATCGATGAGTTGCATAAAAATGGCGCATGCATTCCACATTACAAAATGCTCTTTATTAGACTCACGAACTAACCTCAAAATGCAATCCTTCGTTAGACTCAAATACTAGAATTAAATATAAATGTGTATAGGGGAGACCTCCCTACAGTGGATAGCAAAAATTGGTAGATTTCAGTAAACACAAAATAGGATATATATTAAAGAGCAGTTCTGACACAAATGAAGCTGATATATTCACCCATGTGATGAGATATCAGTAAAAATCAATTCGTTAGCGAATAAAAAGCTATTGATATTATTTTGAGGTGGTAAAATTTTGTCCAGTGTTGGCTGGTTCGCCCTACAGTGGACATTCGATTCTACACCGCGAATCAGAATAGAAAGATGTTTTTATGCGTACCCCTAAATTATATTTTATACCGACGCTACTATCAGAACAAAGATAAAAGTGATATAATTTCGATTTTGCATAAAATTAGCAAAAATATAATGTCAGTTATTTCGCTCATATTTCACAACACGCCTTTCAGTGGACAGGTCCGGTGGGGTTAGGATTGCCACCAATCTTGCCATGTCAAAAGTACCTAGAAAATACCTAAACAGAAATTGGGCATGGTGAGGTTATTTCTACTTGCGGGAAATTTAAAATTACTCTCAATTACATTACGCTGCAGCTATGTTCAAAGTATCAGCTGATTCTGTCTTCTGCTATTTCAGTACCAACCTATGAGTGCAAATTATCTAAAACTTTTAACTGAAAATCCACTGTAGGGATGACGTTGGTATCCATAGTAGGAAAATGAGAGCCTCAAGGATTATATTTATAATAATTTTCTTACATAGAACTTTAGATTCTAGGGTGAAAAATATTATGGTATAATGACCAAGGAACATATATTAATAAACAAAATCATTTAGAAAAAATTTAGATACTTGGAAAAAAATTACTAAAGTGGAGGACAAAGTTTCTTGGTCATGTCAAAAATAGTTTTTTATACTTTTTTCTTTTATTATAATTAGGTATAACATGAAATTCTGTCTTATGGTGCATTTTTATCAAATTAAATCATATCAAACGCGCAAATTAGGTTTACTTTAGGCATTTCGCTTTTATTTACAAATGTCCACTGTAGGAAGCTATCCACTGTAGGGAGGTTTCCCCTACATAGCGAAAAACTGCCTAATTTTAATACTCTTTGCGTAGTCATATTTCCGAAGGTTTGGATTAGAATTCGAGATTATAATTCTAGGCAAAAAATATTAAAATTATAGTTTTTCGCAGTATGAAAATATCTCTATTTAAAAAAGAAGTTGCGGGCTTAGTATTTAAAAAATATTGATTCCTATTATTTATAGAGTAAAATAAGATAATTGAATTTTGAGGCCTTGAGAGAATAAGTAAAATAAATCAATGATTTAAAAAAGATGTTGCAACTAAAAAGTGATACAAATATGTTTTTCAATATTAAAAAGGTATAAAATGGAGCAAAAATCACCCTAGTTTGACAGACTAACTGCAGTTCTATATATTTTATGATTTTTAAAGTGAAATAAATTGATAACAAAGCACGGAAGAAAACGGCACATTTTAAAGATCTGCATTAATTTTAGGAATGTAACTTTCATATGAAAATAAATGTAACATATTCGGAACATTAAAACGGGAAAAATCTACGGTCTAATATGCACAATTTTTGCGTTTTATTGCTCTCTTTTATACCCTTTGTAATATTTTTGTTAGATCATTACATTATTTTGTGTACTCACTTAAATAAAGAGCATTTTGCAATGTGATGCAGGCGCCATTTTCGTCTAACTCATTTGAAAACTATTTTTGTGGAAAAAAATCCAGAATATCAGTTTACATAAACAGAAATATATGTTTTCATCTGAAGTAATATAACTGCAAATGTCTAACATAATATTTATTAATCTCAATCATTCTAAACATGAAAAGAAAAATTCAAAGTAATAACTTTGAATATTGAATGTAATTTTTGAGTGATTTCTATTTGGGCAAAGAATGTCTAAAGTTGACTGTTCCGAAGCAAACTGTTTTAGCGATGATTTACGATAAGCATAATATAGTTTATACACTCTGTTTATGGATATCTTTGTTAAGAAGGACCTCATTCGGTAATTATTATGTGATATTATTCAGTAGTTCTTCATTGTCCGTAGTTTTCATTTATAAATCGATTATTTGTAAATGTGAGCGAAGTTTTTTCACGTAAATTGACGGAAAATCCGTGCGAAATTTCTGAAAATTTGTGCACTCTTGAGTATATATTTCTTTGAATTGTTTCTATAACAATCAATTTTTTGTTACAGGCATTATCACTTCCGGGCAGAGGCGACTAGATTTTGAAGTCCGACATATCGAGCCACGAGTTGTAATAGACCATACATTAAATCTATTATTTTGTCAAGCTTGATGAAGAAGAATAGTTCTGATATTGATTAACAAATCAGAATTTTAAAATTAAACTTATAAATGTATTTTTCAAAGTTTTCAGTTAATAAACTTTCATCTTGTTATTTTGATTATAAAAAATGTTTCCAAAATTTACTTGTTGCTCCCTTCATATTCCCACTCCCTTATTTGATTTGTTCAAATAGCCAATTATGTATTGAAAGCGCTCATTACATTTTAAGGTAGATTTAGAGTTTAAAAAAAGTTGAATTATATTTCAATTTACTATTTTCATTGAAGCTGCAACTGCTAATCTTTCAATATGTATTTAAGAATCTTGAAGTAATCTATAACTGTATTTTAAAGCTTTTCAAGTGCAACATAACTAGTTTTAAAAGATTTACTTCCTTTTAAGACGCCAAATTTAGGGGTTGACACAACAAAAACGGAGTGATGGTTATCCACCTACTCAATAAATGAGTACGGGGCAAGTGATGGTAAGATAATATGTGGACGCTTCCTTATCAGTCACGATAGCTAATAAAATATTCAAGTTTCCCTTCAGATTCCCCAGCGCGCTTCGAGCTGAGTATAAACTTGACTGTTTTGGTTCATTTTGCACATTCCCGTGTAGCACGATCGTGCTGATTAGTTAATAGAGAAAACCTTATACCTGGACGTATTGTTCGTCGTCGGTGTCACCACTATTGGTTTGCTCCGAAGGACAATTTGGATCGATTTTTTCATAATCAGGATCCATAGTTTTCTCCTTGTTAACTTTCTCATACCCACCACTGGCGTCAACTTCGCATTTGTAACTACTAACCTGTTCATAAGGTGGATCCTCACTCTGCGCCATGCTCATATACTTAACACTTTCGTAATTCGGATCACTGTGATTAACCGATTCGTAGTTAGGATCGGCATCGCTGTCTCCAGGACGGCAAACCGATGCATAATTCGGTTCGTGAGGCATACTCTCATAATTTGGTTCAGAGTCTGTATCCAGATCTAATTCGACTCTCTTTGGCAACCTTACTCTCTCGTATCCGGGATCCTCGCTGCTCGCGTCGCTCACTTGCCTGTGTTTAAAAGGCAAGGCGTAAATCGGCAGGGCTTCTCCGTTTCTCGTGCCTGCACTGGGATGAGTTTGATGACTAGGATCTCTCGAGTACTGCGGACGTAGCATCTCGTAATCAGGAGCGTTGCTTGGATTTGAGTTGGTAGGAACGATCGGTTTACGACTCGCATCAACTGCCTCGTAACCATGATCGACTTCTACGGTAGAAGTACTGATGTCAACCTCAATCGATCGCAAGACTCTCGCATAATCGTCCTTCACGTCGTGAAAGTTAAGGTTGATTTCGGCTGGGAATTGGTGAGAGTTGTCCTGCTCCCGCTTTTGAATCTCCACTGATTCGTGACTAGACCATGAGGCTCGGCTCACTTCAATAAGACTGAGCTTCCTTCTTGGAATGGATAAATCGGAGTTGAACGCACTTCCAGCCGGAACAGGATCCGAGTTTATTTCTTCGACGTCTCGCTTTCTCTTAATTACTTTTGCATACATGTCTTCCAAAGACTTACCAGAACAGACGCTGGATCGCAAGCGATCCTCACCTTTACCTCTTTTGTCGAGTTGAGCGTAGAGATCAACAGGTCCTTCCGGTGGAGGTGGCAAGGGCGAGTTTGCTTGACGCTTCTCAGGCTTCGGAGATCCAGGATTGACAATTGAACTCGTTGCACTAGAGGACGATGCTAGAGAAGTGAAGAGCAGGATAGTAGGAGATGCTTTACAAATTGAAGCTGAGGGTATACAATTGATTTTGATAATTTTACCTTGTCTAGAATGAGCATGTGCCACATGTCGCAAACTATCAACGCTAGGAGGTTGTGGTGCAGACACGTGTGATTCTTCCACCCGAGAAACAGTTTGACCAAAGTTTACTGCTTCATTAGGAATAACTCTGCTTGTGTCACTGGTGGTTGGCTGAATCTGAGCGTAAGTTTCACTTCCACTTGTATAGACTTTATCTTGTTCATCAATGGCAGCATACATCTCATCTAAAATTTTATTATCTTATGATAAGAATAATGATCAGGACATTCAGATAGATTTAGATTTCAAATAGCGTACCTGAGTCGTCAGAAACTGTAGCGTAATGAGGATCCGTCAATGGACGGGAAGGTCTTTGTTTCGTTTGAGCAATTATATTGGCCAAAGGTTCTCTGACACTGATGCTGGTATATCCTTCTGCAAAATTCGATACTTTTATATTTAATAACACTTGTCTGATTGAATTTTCTCGAGAATATCACTCGACCTTTGAGTGTACAACAGTTTTTAAAGGATTTCAGAATAATTCCTAAAAATTTTTAAAAATTTCGTAAAAAATATAGATTTCAAATATTTCACAAAAATTTGCGATTTCAGGAAGATTTAAAAAGATTTCACGAAGGCTTATACACCAGATTTCATTATTTTCGTAATTTTCTATTCTATCTTTAAAAAAGTTAAAATTGTAAAAAAAAAAAATACTGTAATTCGGACGCTTCCAAAATTTTGCAAGTAATTACAAATTATTAAGGAAAGTTAACATTTTCACATTGTTGTATTTTGTACAGGATGGCCGAAAATCTTCATTTTCAAAATTCCCTGGTTTTCCTCTGATTTTTCTCTGACGAATTTTTTATTTTTCCTTATCATTATTATTCAAAGACTACTTTTAACAAAGTAATTCAACTTTTACGCAAGTAGTTATATTTTCAATTAAAAAATATAAATTTTCAACAAAATAGTTCAACCTACAACCAAGTAGATAAATTTTCAACAAAAAAATATGAATTTTCAATTAATAAATATAATAATAGATATTTCAACCAAACCAGATTTTAATTTTAAATCAAAACCAGTTGAATCCAACTAAAGAAATATTTGAATTTTAAACCAAGAAAGGTTTCAGTTGAATTTTCAACATCGAAATATGAATTAAAAAAAAAGTTGTTTTTTACCAAAATATGAATTTACAAAAAAAAGTAAATTTTCTACCAAAATAATGGAATTTTTAACCCCAGAGGACGAAATTGGAACAGAATGATAAAAATGTTAACAAAAAATATAACCGTCAGGAGGAAGCAACTGCAAAAAAAAATAGAAATACATGACAAATAAATTACTCACAAGAATATTATATTAGGATGGCCGCAAAACTTAATTTTCAAAATTCCCTAATTTTTCCCTGACCATTTAAAATTCGAAGACCAGAATCTTAATCTTGTACAAGTTTGAACATAGAATATTTTATAAATATAATAAAAAAATTGCATATTTTAAGTGTCTCTTATTGCAAAAATACATTTCGAATATGACTTCATGATGTTCAAGAAAATGTAAAAAGATTTTACGAAGGCTTGTACACCAGATTTCAAGAGTAATCAACTCCTCGAATGTAATGGTCAATACATTGGTTTTTATTTGAAGAAACTGATTTTCAAGATTTTGTAAAACTGATTTACGAAATACGATTTACACAATGTCATTCATTTTTTTAAATAGTAGTTTATCTACTCACTAGAATCCTGTGAATCTCCGCTAAAATGTTGTTGAAGATTGTTGTTTTGAGGCTGCGGAGGATGAGGAAGAGACAATAAAAGTGGTGGTGTCATGTACGGTAAATCCTGATTGGCTTGCACTTCACCGGAAATAGCATTAGCTGCCTGAATATCAGGCAGAGGTTCTGTACATAAAAGAGAACTGTGTGATGACGACCTACGAGTTCTCGGTGGAGCCACTGGATTCCCACTCGACTGACTGACTGAAGTCGTTGGTAATGAACTATCTATACACTGACTTGCGCTATTTCTAAAACAATTTCAAAAATATGTAATTAAATCTTCCTGGTATATTAAAAATTAGAATTCGCGATGAAGATATTAAAAAAAGTACCTAATGAGTTGGCTAGCCTCAGTCTTTTGAACATTTTGAACTTGTGCATAAGGATGTTCATCTAAAACAGTGGAAAAGTATGAAATTAAATGTTTAGGAAAAAAAATCTATTTAAAAAAAATATCTAATTGAATGTCTGAAATAATTGTTGTTGAAACCTGACTGGCTTTTTATTACTTGAAGTTGTTTTATAACTTAAATTTGAAATTTTTTAAATTAAATCTACAAATAATTCCTTTTAGTAAGAAAAATCATAAAAAGCCTTATGCGAATTGACAGACATTATTGTGCTTTTCAATACTCTTGCAAGGTTAAGTTAAAACTTTTAAATTGTGTAATAAACTACTGAAAATATTATAATTGCTTTATGTTAGTGCTTTACGCTGTAAATTAGCATTTAAAAAAAGAATTGACCGAAAATGGGTATTTTTAATAATAAATTATTAGATGCCAATAATGAAACAGTTTCCAATTATTTACCTTTTTCGGTTTTATAAGCGTCATCTACCGCAAATTGACGGCGTTTTACATCGAAAACTGGTATTTTCAAACAAAAAATATTATTATTTGAACAAGATTTAGAACCTTAATTTTGCATTATTCGTATATGGAAATTCGTATTTTTAATTTATTTAAATTAGATTTCAAAGAAGATTCACAACAATTTTTAGTTATATTGGCGTTTTACACAAGAAGACAGCATTTTTCATATAAAAAACATTACTCATTAGACTTCAAGAAAATAATTTTTTCTTGTACAATTAAGGTAAGCTAGCTGTATTCAATACAGGTTTCAGAGAAGATCTACAACTTTTGAATAGTTACAGGTTATATGCGTGTTTTTCGCAAAAAAACTGACTATTTTAAAGAAAAATCATTAGATTTCGAAGAAGATTTACAATTCAAAACGATTCTACTTTGTTTTTTGTTTAATAGTTAGTATTTTTATTAAAAAATTAATATATTTCAAAAAATATTAACAATTTTTCAACAATTATAAGTTATTTTTGTACGTTTTATCTGAAATTAGTATTTTTAAACCAAAATCAATATAATTTGAACAAGATTTAGAATCTTTGAAGAATTTTGGTTTATTGCTAGTGTTTTCGTCGGAAATTTGTATTTTTAAAACATTAGAAGTTAAAGAACTCGGTATTTTCACTAAAATTCATTAGATTTCAAGAAAAAAATTTTTTTGGTACAATTGCGGGTCAAGCTACAGGGTTTCTATCTAGATTTCAAAGAAGATTGTCAATTTTTGAACCATTCAAGGTTATGTTAACACTTTTTAAAAGAAATCGGTTATTTTAGCTTGAACAATTTCGAATTATGTTAGTGTTTTTGTTAGAAATTTAGGTTTTTATTAAAAAATTATTAGATTTAAAAAAAAGCATAATTATTTACCAATTTTAACTTACGTTGGCGTTTTTAGCCGAAAATTGGTATTTTTAAACAAAAATCATTAGAATCGGAACAAGTTTTAAAATCTGTTAACAATTTTGGATTATGTGTTTTTCATCAGCAAATATTCAATTTTCAACAATTAAAAGTAGAAGAAAATTGAAAATGAAAAAAATTCAACTTTCAACTTTCTTCTATTTTCAACAGTTGAAAATTTGACCTTTGCAAAGGAAATTATTGAAAAATTATAAAAATTGAAAATTCCATGTTGAACGGTTGAAATCCCAAGAAAAAAAGTGAAATAATTTTACATGAGAATTTGATAAATAAATAATTAAATCCATACAAAAAATTAGTAAAAGATTAGCTTTTTCAAAATAACATACTAAAAATAAAACAATTTTTTGTTACTTTATGTTAGTATTTTTCTTCTAAAATTAGTATTTTTTAACAAAAATGTAACGGTTTGATTGTCTATTTATTGCACAAAAATATTATATATTAATTCTTAAGTTAAGATATCAATTTTCAACAAATATCATAAATGTTGTCCTTGTATATCTTTTATATTATTTTAGATAATAGATACTGTGAAATAACAAAAATTTTGTTTTAATATTAATTTTATATTTTAATTTGAAAATTTCATGAGACAACAAAAAAAATAATCGCACGCCTAGCGCGCGTGTATGTTTTCTAGTTAAATGAAAAATCATTAATTATCTACCTTTATTGGTTTGAGGAGTCTTAAGTCTCGCGTAAGAATACATAGGATCTTCCTGAGAACTTTGTTGAGATATACTTGGTGTTTCTCGTTCAGACTTTCTTTCTATAAAGTAAATATTTTATATGAACGTTTAGTATAAGTACAGATAAGTACACATGTTGCAGGCTGACTGCCGGCGTTCAGAAAAATTTGGTACGAAATTCTTACCTGGCGTCCAAGTGCCTGATTCATTTACCCATTAAGAAGAATACTCAACAAATATTCTAAACGCCTGATGCATTTCAGACAATTAGAACAAATTAACCATGGAGTATTAAAACACATTAAATAGCTAACTAACATTTTATTGTTATTTTAATATTCATATAATTAATGAAATAAACGTTTACAAAATAACAGAAAAAATGATTTGATGTCATATGTTTAAAAAGGCTTTTAATTAAATTGTATGTTTTACAGGTTTCAAAGGTAAACAGTTTATTTTTATTTTGCAATTCGTTTACGGAAAAAATTAATTGGTTAAGTTTACTATTCAAGATGCATAATTTGAACTCTGAACGCAGTTTTTGTCGTATTTAGTAAATATTACAACGTAAAATAACCGCCTTTACGATTTTCCTTGCACAAGTTACAATTTGAAATAGTAAAATTGATTTCACTTCAGGAAGAAGGTGGGTTCCGAGTTCAAATGATTTTAAATGATCTTGAATGATTCTTCATGATTTAGTGATAACAGACCTCAGACGCGGTTGAGAAGAATTCATATTTTTTTGTTAAAAATGTTATTATTTGGTTCAAAACCAATTCAAAACCATTTCGTTAAAGAGCGAACTACTTGGTTGAAAATTCAACTATTTTGTTGAAAAATCGTCTTTTTGGCTTGAAAATTCAACAATTTGATTGAATTTTTTTCTTTTTTTACTAAAAAAATTATTTTTGTTGAAAGTTCACCTTTTTTCGTTAACTAGGCAATTGCCTAGATGGAAATTAATCCGTTTCGGTTAAAAATGAACTGTTTTGTTGAAAACAACTGTTTTGTAAGAAAATTGTATTTTTGGTTCGAAAATTTTACTAATTGGTAGAAAATTTAACTATTTAGTTGAAAGTTTATGTATTTTGTTGAAAATTCTTGTTTTTGGCAGTAAATTAATTTTTCAGTTGAAAATTCAAATACCTGGTTGAAAATTAATCTTTTTTAGTTGAGTATTCATGTATTTTGTTAAAAGATCTTTTTTTTTGTTGGTTAAATCCTAATGTTTGTTATTTTTAATTATAATATTTTTGTTCAAAAATCAAATAATACATCTTGCGCTAAAAATTTACTTTTCTAGGTTGAAAATTCCACTACTTGACAGAAAATGTATTTTCAGGGGTCGAAAATTCATATTCTGGGGATGAAAATTCAACTGGTTTGTAGAAAATTCGTCTTTTGCGCTCAATAATTTAAACAATTGGTAGAAAATTCAACTATTTGGTATACACTTAAAATAATGTTTTGTAGAAAATTCGTTTTTTTATTGAAAATTAATTTCCTAAATGAATATTTAACTACAGCATTTTTTATTATTGTTTTTAGTTTAAAAATTCCACTATTTATTAAAAAAATTTTAGAAACTAGATACACATCCATTTTTCAAACTATTTATTTGAAAATGTATGTAATCTGTTGAAAATTCGTCTTTTTTGTTAGGCATTCAACTGATTGGTTAAAAATGAACTTTTCTGTTAAAAAATCATATTCTTGGGTTGAGAATTCAACTGTTTCGTAGAAAATTCAACACTTTGGTAGAAAATTCTACTATTTGGTCCAAAATTAAATTGTTTTGTAGAAAATTCATATTTTTTCAAATTGAAAATTAATTCTTCCAAATGAAAATAATCTACACCATTTTTGGTTATAATAACTGATATTTTTTAGTTTAGAAATTCCACTATTTAGTTAAATTTTTTAGAAGCCAGCATTTATATATTTTGTTGAAAATTCGCCCTTTTTGGTAGAAAATTAATCTTCTGTGATGATAATTCGTATTCCTTTCAGTAAAAATTAATTCTTTTAACCAAAAATTGAACTATTTTGTTGAAGATTCAGCTGATTGTTTAAAAATGAACTTTTTTGATAAAAATTGATATTCTCGGGTAGAAAATTCAATTGTTTTGTAGAAAACTCGTATTTTTCGCTTGGAAATTAGACTTTTTAAATATATGACATCAAATAATTATTCTTATTATTTTGTATAAATATACTTCATTAATTAGATGAAAATAAAAATATAATTTTAGTTGGCATTTAATGTGTGTTTTAATACTCTATGGTTGGTTTATTCTAATTGTCTAAAATGCGTCAGGCGTTTAGAAGTATGGCTGAGTATTCTTCTGAATGCCTCAATAAACCAGGCACTTGAACGTCAGGTAAAGATTTCGTATCGAATTTTTCCGAACGTCGGCAGTCAGCTGAATGCCTAGGACATGTATAAATAATTGAACAAATTTTTGGCTTGATAAAAACATTAAAGGTAAACCTTTATCTTGTACAGTAGCATAAAGCTCCAAAGTATCGCCTGTTGTTTCTGTCGCTTCATACATTACATCTTGAGGAGTTGACTCCGTCCTACTTCCACTGCTCACATTTTTATCCTTTGGGATGTCTGGAAGACTTCTATTAGCAGTTGTAGGCCTGTACATAAAGAAAAAAAAATAACTTTACTAAACTATTCTCCTGAGAAACAGATTTTTTTTGTAGGCTGGAACAGTTCTCTTCCGATCACCAAAATCAAGCAGATCAACCACTTTGATAAGCGAATTAACATCAACTTTAAGCTGCGTTTTTCTGCATTTAGTAACCTTAACATTAAAAAACCTTAAACCATTGAACATAAACTTTTTTATAAAACAATAGGTTTCTAAATGACATTCAATGTTAATTTTTGCTGAATCTATTATATTCAAATTTTAAGAACGTTACTCCATTTTTCCGAAATGAGGGCTCAGATTGACCAGAAATCTTAAAAAAGTCGCATTAGTCTCATAAAATTACGAAAAAGTCGCATGGAATTTCCAAAAAAATTCCACGAAAAGTCGTATAAAATTGTTTAAGATAATGCAAAAAAACAGTATAAGACACTGAATGACTGAAATAATAACTTTATTTGTCTAGGAATATAAAGTCCATAATTTTTATTGATTTTTAAATATTCTGTGCAGAATCAAAATAAAATTTAGAGTTGAAAACATTTTTTAACAATATTCAATCAGTTTAAAGGATTCCAAATCTGAGTTTAAATTACTTCTTTCTGAACTGTTAAACTTGTGAATATGAAATTTGAATATGAAATCGTTAATTTTTAAAATAATTTAGACCTCACAGCCTCAAATGCTCTCGAAACAGGGAAAATAGGGTAATTTTTCACGAAAATAGAGGAATGACAGGGGAATAATTCTTTTAATTAAAATTATTATATAGATACAATATTGAATTCGATATGAAACCCTTTAAATTACTAAGATTTTAAATCGAAATATATTGCATTTTCAAGAAGACAGTTTAATTTTTAACCAAAAGAGACGAATTTTCAACACAAAGACGAATTTTTAAGAAAATAGCTGTGCTTTCAAGTTAAAAAGTCGAATGGTTTAGAAAACCGTGGACTTTTAAGCCCGAGAGATTATTTTTTAATCAAATAGTTAAATAAAAACAAAAATTATAAATTTCAACCAAACAGTTGTATTTTGAACCAAATAATTTTAAAAAAACTAAGCACATGGGATAAATGTTTAACAAAAGTACTTAAAATATTAGCAAAATAATTGAATTTTCAACCTACAAAGATGTATTTTCAACAAAATGGACACATTATCAAATGAAGAAGATTAAACTTAAATCAAGCAGTTCAATTTTCAAGGCAACAAGACAATTTCTTTAAAAGAAAGTTGAATTACCAAGCTGAAAAGTTGAATTTTCAACCAAAAAGATCATTTTCAAACAAGAAAGATGAATTTTCAACCAAATTGTTGTATTTACAATTTTTCAGAAGACAGTTGAATTTTCAATGTAAAAGTTCATTGTGAGCCAAGAAAGATGCATTTTCAATCAAAAAATGTGAATTTTATACCACAAGAGATTAATTTCCAATCCAAAAGGATGAATTTTCGATCCAAAAAGACGAAAATTCATCCTTTTGGATTGAAAATTCATTTCTTATGGTGTAAAATTCAGCTTTTTTGATTGAAAATTCATCTTTCCTGGCTGACAATGAACTTTTATATTGAAAATTCAATTGCACCTGAAAAATTGTAAATACAACAATTTGGTTGAAAATGCATCTTTCTTGTTTAAAAATTATTTTTCTTGTTGAAAATTCAACTTTCCAGGTTGATGACTCAACATTCTTTTAAAGAATCCGTTTTCTTACCTTGAAAATTCAACTGTATGGTTGAAGTTGAATCTTTTTTTTTTATAATTTGATCATTCGGTTGAAAATTTACCTTTGTAGGTTAGAAATTCGACTATGTGGCCAATATTTCCATTACTTTGTTAAACATTCGTCCCTTATGCTTACAAGTTTTCAACTGTTTGGTTCTAAATAAGAACCAAGAAAGGTTAATTTTCAACAAGAAAGGATTACTTTTCTACCATGATAGATAAATTTTCAATTCAAAACGACGAATTTTCTATCTAAAAAGACGAATGTTCAACCAAATGGTCGAATTTTTAGACAAAAAATATTAAAATTCGATCACAAGCTGTGGCATTTTCAAAAGAAAAATTTCATTTTCAAACCAAAAAGACACATTTTTTAGAATACAGTTGCATTATCAAACTTGAACGGTAAATTTTAAATAACAAAAAATGTCAACCATATAGTTGAACTTTGAAAAGGAAAATAAATTTTCAACCAAAACGTTGCATTTACAATTAAAATGTTGAACTTTCGATCAAAAGAGACTAATTTTGTAGTCAAAAAGACGATTTTTTTAGAAGACAGTTGAATGTTCAATAAAAATGTTTATTTTCAATCAAGAAAGATACATTTTTTATCAGAAAAGATTACTTTTCTACGATAAAAGATTAATTTTCTATCCAAAGGGATGAATTTTCTATAAAAATAGTTGAATTTTCAACCAAATAGTTGAATTTTTAACCAAAAAGAATGAACTTTAAACCAATGATATTTAAATTTTCTAATTGGGTTCTATTAATTCAGTTCACATTTAAGTGAAAAATTGAGAAAAAGTTGAAAACGGGAAAAATGAGGAATTCTTTTAAAAAAGAGGAATAGAGGAAAGAGTGATGTTCTTAATTAAATTTTAAATTAATCTATTTTAAACGTCTTCGACTTAAAGATTATCAAAGGTTAAGCTTGAACGATAAATTATTTAATTTATAATGTTCTCAATTAAAATATTACAATTTTTCCTAGTTTTGAATTTTAAAAGTTTCAATGTGATTAAAATTAAAACTAAGTATAGCGAACTTTTGAAGAAAAAAAAACGGAATAAAGTTAATTAGCCGCATTTTTCTTCAAAAATTCGCAAAAAATCGATAAAGGTAAAAAAAGTCACATGATCCGAGACTTGAAAAAAATATTAATAAAAATAATATTATTCCACTCTACATGGGAAAAGTGATTGCATTTAAACTGAACTTCTTTGAACCCAAAAAGAGAAAAAATTATAAAAATGTAATTTAGAAATCGTCTTTCTTAATCAGCTCCAATTTGCTTTCAATGTTATCCATTCCAAACACCCAACTGTACACGAAAGCTGCTTAAATTAAGTTTAATATGTTGTCTAACTAATCTATCTAGATGAAAATATCTACTGTCTATCGATATTCATTGCAATTATGTTAATTTAAAACCTGCTACCGTTAGCCGTAAGATTGTTAGTAATATTAAGACTGACAAAATAAAGCTTGTTTTTGCAGAATAAGCTGTAAAATATTATTTAAAGAAATATTTAATGAGAATTTAAATTTTCATTTTTAAATTATTTTCTTATATTTGGATATCAAAGTCCAAACATTCAAAATATGTATTCCATGGTAAAAATTATTAATTTATGCATGCACAATCGTATGTGGAAATAAGTACTTTTATATTCAACAAATAAATTCAGATTATAAAATTAAATTAATTATGTATTCAATGAAAATGAAACAGTAAATCTTTTTAAACAGTGACGATGGGATTTAAAAAAAGTTTAAAGAATTCAAAAGTGTGCATCAATTAAATTAGACGAGGGCTTGGGAGATCCTGATTTAAAAAACGCAAATTGAGGGAATTAAATGAGAGAGAATGTGAAATTGTACTGGTGGGAGCGATCAAAAATAAATATATTGTTAATTTCTGAGTAGCAAAGGGATCTGCATGCAGCCATGCCAGGTCTGAGGTTGAAACCTTTTGCCACAATCCGTGGTATCTTGCGAATTAACTTGAGAGATGTCTGATGTTGGCAGTCTGTTGAAACCTTCATTGTCAGGATGAGTGATTGTCACCATACCCGCTAATCCCAGGAACTCACTCCTGTTGTAATAGAATCGCCAACATGAAGTACAAAACCTACTTCTTACGCTCTCATTTGTTTTTCCTCTGGCATTACAAACTTTCCCAATTTCTTTTACTAAAGGGTCAGCCATGAACTACGTTGCCAATTTTGGGCTATTTTGGACCCCTCCCCCATCCAAGGAACACTACCCGAATCGGGTAGTTTCACGCCTACCCCGAAAGGGAAATGGCTTAATGGTATATAAAAAAAAAAATTCTTTTAGATAAAGTTCATGTATAGGTTCCATATTGGATTGAATATGAAAAGCCTTAAATTCCTAAGAATTCAAATTAAAATACATTGAATTTTCAACAAAAGAGTTGAATTTTCGACCAAAAAAGATTACTTGTAAACAAAATAATAGAACTATTAACCAAATAAATAAATTTTGAATAAAATAGTCAAACTTTTAACCAAAAAGAATTAACTTTCAACAAAATATAGTTAAATTTTATTATTGGGCTCTATGACTTATGACTTTTCAACCAAGAAGATTAATTTTCTACCAAAAGGCGAATTCTCAACAAAATAGTTAAGTCTTCAACCATATAGATGAATTTTCAACAAGGAAGATTAATTTTCTACCCAAAAAGATGAATTTTCAACAAAGAGAGTGTAGTTTTCATGCTAAAGAGTCGAGTAGTTTTTAAAATTTTGCAAAGGAAACAGTTTACTTTCAAAGTGAAAAAGATGAATTTTCAACAAAAAAGTCCACTTTCAATCAAGAAAGATGAATTGTCGACGAAATAGTTGAATTTTCAACTAAAGAAGGCAACTAATGAAGTCCTTCAATTTTAAAATTAAAAAATTAATTTTAGGATAAAAAAACAAAAAGTTGAATTTTCAACCAAGAAAGAAGAATTTTGAACTAGATATTTAAATTTTCAACCAAGAAAATTAATGTTGTACGAAACTGTTTTTCTTTTTTTTCAAAATTGTTGTATTTTGAATACATGAAAATTTTAACAAACAGTTGAATTTTCAACTTATAGAGGAAAAATTTTCAATTAAAAATGAAATAGTTCAATTCTCAGATGAAACCATTAATTTGTAACAAAATAAACAAATCTTCAACAAAATAGTTATTTTTCCAAGCAGAGGTGAAATTAAAAAAAAAAGAATTTTTAAGAAAATAGTTCAACTTTCAATCAAGTAGTTGAATTTTCAACCAAATAATTGAATTTTAATCTAAAGTTATGAATATTCAACAACAAAAAAATCATTTTTTACAAAGTAGTTGAACCTCAAAGTAGTTAATGTTTTAACCAAAAACGATAAATTAACAAAAAATTCTATAAAAAAGACGTTTTTTCAACAGAATGTACAAAATCAAAACTAAATATTTGAATTTTCAATTCAAAATATCAATTTTCAACCAACAATGGAATAGTTTATTCAATTTATTATAAAGTAACTGAATTTTCAACCAAATAGTAGCATTTTTAACCAAACGAGATGAATTCCGAACCAAAAATAAAATAGTTCACGCCAAGTTTGAGCGCGCCTAGGGCTCGTTTTCGTAAGCTTAAGGCCATGTGAGGCGTGGGTCACGTGACCGGATTAGTACCTTACCGACACTTTTTTTATTTGTAAACTTATGTTCACATGAATAGCCACATCGAGTTGAAAATTTGGGATAATAAATAGGAAGCACTAAGAAATGCGGCTCTGGTCCTAAATGTTAATAATGATGAAAAAAGCAAACAAAAAATTATAAACCAAATTTTTTTTTTATAATTGCAAAAATTTAGGACCAGAGCCGCATTTCTTAGTGCTTCTTATGTATTATCCCAAATTTTCAACTCGATGTGGCTATTCGTGTGAACATAAGTTTACAAATAAAAAAAAGTGTCGGTAAGGTAGGAATCCGGTCACGTGACCCACTCGACACATGGCCTTAATGCGTAAATTTGAACTACATTTTTTCAAATATCATGAATATTGTAACTTAAATCGAAGACGGTGATTAAAACCTCTGAGGAACTACAGTGATAAATTGGAACTGAAATTGTTTTTAAAGAAGGTTCTCAAAGCACCAGCAGCTTTGACTATTACATTCTCATTGCGACACAATTTCAAATGCTCTACATTGTTTAATTTTGGTTGAAAATATCTGGTTAACAAACTTCACCTTCATTTTGGGAACCTTAACAAGTTTATCAAAGGCTGACTCGATTGGACAAATCCTTCAAAAGTTAGCGTGGCTACAACATTCCGGTAACCATACATACAGACAGACAACGACAAAATATTATGATTTTCGGACTCTGTGAATGCCAAAACGTAAAGATCCATTGAAAACTGGAGATCGAAAATTTGGACGATTACATTACACTCTCGTAAATAAGAATGTAAAAATTAACTTTCAACGAAAAATAATTGGATTTTCTTATTGGTTTCTATTAAATAAAAAAGAAAAAGGGGGAAGTTTCCTGAAACAGGGGAAAAGAAGAATTCTTTAAAAACGGGGAATAGAGGAAAGAGTGTCAAGTCTGAAATATAAAGTCATTTAAAAAACTTATGAAGTTATTATTGAATTGTACCGTTATCTA
Organism: Andricus quercusramuli; assembly: GCA_932178445.1. Classification (NCBI taxonomy): domain Eukaryota; kingdom Metazoa; phylum Arthropoda; class Insecta; order Hymenoptera; family Cynipidae; genus Andricus; species Andricus quercusramuli. The sequence continues at coordinate 177,426 of CAKNXH010000818.1, read as the reverse complement.
AGTTCGTAAAGTCACTTTTAGTGACCCCCCTCCCCCTTCCTCAAATTGGCAACGTAGTTTATAGACGGCCCCTAATTGAAGACAGATAAAAGTTCAAATAGCCAGCTTTAAATGTATATTGTGAACTGCTTTATAATATTTTACCAATCAACATTTATATTTTTATTTCTTTAATATGATCATTATACACTGGAGCTTGGAGTTAATACCGGTTTCGGGCAAGGCATACAGCGGCCTTAAAACGAAATGCAGACCGCCCAAACGTAAACAGTCAGGGCCGCAAGAACGATTTCCGTTGGATTGATAGCTGCTTGTCACGCTTGCCTAAGCACCGCCTCTCTTTCGACCCCACGGCTCTTCTTATCACGGAACCGCCGAGGCATCAATAATTCTCGGAACGAAGTGAATCCGGACTAATTAAATCCAAGTTCCAGTGTATTGGGATAATTTTACTTCACTTGATCATTATTGAGATAACTTTTTAAGAAGAGTTACTCACTTGTTCTCATTGCGACGACAACTGCAGATGCAAGCAACGAGAAGTCCTACAAATGACAGCAGTGTTCCAACGGAGATGACCCAGTAATACCAAGCATCTTCGTCAAAAATTGGATACACCATTTTCGAGTCTTCTTCTCGCCTGAAGGCTAAATTCTAAATTACGAGAAAAAGAAACCACATCTGATTAGAAGATAGAATTCTTAGTTCTTGCATTTTTGTTTGACACATTTATAGTATGAAAGGTCAGTAAGAGCTTCGACATTTTTAGAAAAAGAGTTTTTATCAACCCAAAACCGAAATTCTGAAAATGATAATCAATGATAATGATTCAAAATATTTTTGTTTCCAAAAATAATGCAAAAGATGAGTTTCATATTTCAATGTAAAGTATACAACTTTCAGGGTGGCCATTTTCATCACCGGAAAAAATTCCTGGTCATTTCCCGGACCGCAAACAGTTTTCGAGTGCATTGTAATTAGAAATTTCAGTCTGTAGAAGCTGAACATTTTTTCGTTTAATAATGAACCAGTTATACAATGAAAACTTTTTCATATAAATAGGTTTAATTCTATGGCTTCAAAAAAATGTATTTCACAATGAAACATTCAAACTGATAAATTATCAATTCCACCAACTTTAATTATGCAAACTAAATGTCGCCACTTTTATCGTCGGAAAAAATCCCCGGTTCTTAACAATTTTTTGTCGGTCATACGAACAGAAACAGTTTTTCGTAACTAAACTTCACAGCCCAAAATGCTCCCAAAACAGGGAAAATAGGGTGATTTTTCACGAAATTAGGGGAAAGTAATGGTTGAATTTTTAACAAAAAGAGATCAATTTTTAACGAAAGAGTTGAGGTTTTAAGTTGAGAACTTGAATGGTTTAAAAAATAGTTGACTTTTTAATTAAATAATTGAATTTCTAACCAAATAGTTTAACTTTAAACCAGATGGTCGCATTTTCAAACAAAGAAGATACAATTTCAACAAAAAACAGTTGAATTATCAACCTGAAAAGGTTCTCTTTCAACGAAAAATATAATTTTCATGCACGTAGGATGAAGTTACAGAAAATAGTCGGATGTCAACAACAAAATTAATTCTGAACACAACAGTTGCATTTGCAACCAAACATGTGAATTTCCAATAAAAAGATATGAACTTTCAACAAAATATTTGATCTTTTAACCAAATAGTTGAATTTTCGAGCCAAGCCGAATTTTTGTAGAAGAAAGTTACATTTTCAACAAAAAAAGGATTAATTTTCTACCATATTAGATTCATTTTCAATCCAGAAAGGACAAATTTACTATCTAAAAAGACGGAGGTTCAACAAACCGTTGAATTTTCCACCAAAGAAGATTACTTTTAAAAAAAATCATTGCATTTTTAACTAAGTAGTTAATTTTTGTACCTACAAAGAGGAATATTCAAACCAAATGGTCGAATTTTCAAACAAAAAGGATTTAAATTCATCCACAAACAGTTGCATTTTCAACCAAATACATAGTTCAATTTTCAAATCAAAAAGACGAATTTTTTAGAAGACAGTTGAATTTTTAAGAAAAAGTTTTATCTTCAACCAAGAAAGATACATTGTTCACAAAAAAGATTACTGTTCTACAATAAAAGATGAATTTTCGATCGAAACCTATTTGTACTTATGATTGACTGGTGTGATAAAAAATAGTATGTGACACTCGTTCCCTAAGTGGCACTTTGCCTCGCGTAAATTGCAGTATTCCTGTCGTCGCGGCTACGCCTCGACTCCGAATCGTACTGCAACTTTCACACTCGGCCAAAAAAGTGTCACTTAGGGTCCTTTTATTACAAATAACTATTTCGTACTCTATGAATATTTTAACAGATATTTTTTATGTTTCAATATTTACTGCTGTTGAAATGAATACTAATCATTATTTGATAAACTTTAAGGTTTATTAATGAAAATTAAACAAAATTTCGCGTTACAGTGGCCACCTTGAAGTTTTTCAGACTTTCAAATACAAATTCTGATAAATATAGCATTGCACATTACTAAAAATATAACTTTTTGGCACAAATGCAGCATCTATGGATTTGTCTTTTATCTCACTTTAAATTTGCACTTTAATTTAATACTTTTTTTAAATTAAATTTCATTACAGTGATACTCTGAACAAATAAAATAATTATATAAAAAACCTGCAAGAACTTACTCGAGCAAAAACTAGATCCTGCAACGGATCCCTCAGAATGTTATTATCTTCAAGTCATTTTCGTATTTCAAAAGCTAAAATTAGTTCAAATTAATAGTGAACTATCAGCTGGTACCAAGATCTTGTTTCACCACAGCCAACTTATGATTCACATTTCCGTCTATCTCTGCAAAGATGATCTTAATCATTAATTAAACCGTTGACACTTTTTTTTAGTTGTTGCTGCAACGCGTCACGCACTACGCCCGTGAATACATTACTGTAATTCATACTCAAGTCTGCATTTTTATGGCAAATTGAATTTCACAGAATGCAAATTTTCAAACTTCAATTCACTGTCTAGTGATTGCAATACATATTTCACTGATTGAGGTATTTTTCTATACACGCCTAGTCGCCTACGTCAAACATGTCACTCAACCTAACCTCATTCACCACATAAACAACAAGTATTTCCATTCCATAAAACTTCGTATCTTTTATATAAAATGGACAAGTGTAGCGAATGCACAAGGAGACGACAAAACTATGTTTTTCACTTTTTACTTCAACTGAATTAACAATATTCAGCTTATTAACGGTTTCTACCTTACAGGTGGCAGAAAAATATAACATCCAAACTTCGTGTTCTAAACTGAAGTTGGTAACGGTAATAATGTAATATTACCCTAAAGTGACGAGAATAGTAACTTGACTGGTAATATTACCTTCGTCATTACACTGAAAACCCGCCATAATAGTGCAGAGGCCTGTAGTGGGACCACGTGGGAATCCGGGCCATATTTGAACGGTCCTCTCTTTCCAACTTCATACATAAGAAAAAGAGGTCCGTTCGAATTCAACTTCGAAACGGCTCCGGACTCAGAGTCCCACCTCTGTTCCGCCTATTTTGAATTACATAAACATTGAATCAATGTTTTACATATATTCATTTCTAGTCACCTTGTTGGCTTATGGCAAATGTGAATGGTTGAAAACCTAAATGCGAACTCGATGTGTCAAATTAATAGACCCTTTCATCATTCATCTTGAATATTGGCCTACTATATTCTAGGGTCCCTAAGGTAGGGGAGCGGCAGCGAATGCGGCGCGGCGGCTAATGTGGCGCGTTCAAGTTTTTTAATATTAACGCATTTTCTCCTTGTGGAGGTAGTTTCATTACATGTATATACGTTTTCAACGTTACATTATTGAAAAATTCGGACAATTAAATTAATAGTCTGATTTTTATGACGAAATGTCAAGTTTTGGTTCTTTCGCTTTTATTGTCAGCGCAGCTAAAAACAAGTAAAAAATTACAGAAGTTTCGTGTAAGCTTATAACATTTTTTGGAAATATATTGTTCCGAGTTTCTTGAATGCTTTAAAGTTTAACATTTTGAGTAAAATGAATAAACTTTTAAGTAAAAAATCTGTATTAAATGTTTCTTCATTGATAATTATTTGAATATATCCTTCATTATGTTATTTTTCATATTGGTGAGTCATTCTGCACTGTTAAAAACACGGTTCTTCTTCAAATTTCGGCAGTCATAATCCTTCAAATATGTTAATAATATTCAACGTAAATATATTTATCTTATTTCCATTAAATTTCACTAATTTTTCTTCATAATTTGTTTTTTATTCAATAATTATGAATTTAAATCAAAACGCGCCACATTACCAAACAAGGTAGGACAACTTGGCGCAGATGCACTTTTTGGAAAACGCATTAAATAACTGTTGTAATAAACTTCAATCAAATTCTCTCCATGCACAGAGCATTGGTAAGATATAGGCCTAAATAAAATATATTTTATTGCAATATTTTACTTTATATTTGAATTTTAATCGTGCATTTTCTCTTATGTGCGCCGCATTCGCCGCCGCTCCCATTCGATTTATTCAAATGGAAGGGTATAATCAGGTATAATAATGAATTCATTCAAAATAGCCCTTTGTTAACAGGCAGTTTGAATCAGAGCCGTGAGAGTTACCTTTTCATGAACCTCAAATTTGAATATTCATTGAATTAATATTTAACATGGGGCTGAACTAAAAAATGCCATGAGTTGAAAAAGAGATGGAGATATCTCTGGGGTGGGATTCCGATGCCCTCTTATCTAGTTGATTGAATCTCTCTTTTTATCGTATGAACTTAAACGGAAATGTCCGAACGTTTTAAAACGAACGACTGCAACTATTCTATCTATTTCTATCTTATGTATCAGAAAGAGAGAGGTGACTGTCGATGACATGGACATAGGAGTCGATGATCGAGAGTTCTTGATTGCCGAATATTGTCCACTCGTTCTGACACATTAGATAGAAAGAGACATTTGCAGTCGATCGTTCCAAAGCGATCGAATATCTGTACAATTTAATACGATAGAAAGAGAGATTCGATTAACTAGATTAGAGCAGAGAGATTAGAGGGCATCGGAATCTCACTCCGGTCCCTTTTACATCAGTTGAGTATTCTAACATTACGTCATACTGGGTCAGTAACGTTGAAATCTATAGGGCTTTTATCATTTGGTGGAGTAATATCGCCTTGCTTTTCACATAGAAAAGCCATTTCTCTGATTATTGATGGCAATTTGGTAAGCGTGCGATTTGACAATTCATCAAGAAAAATTATAATGTGCCGTGGTGGCCGTGATTGAGGTTATAACTTCAATTGCCGGCGACTAACCTCTCTCCTTTTCCAAATATCAGTTCAAGTTTTAGTTTTTAAGTTATAAAATATTTAAGCAGATCCAATCAGGAGCGCCGTATAAACAGTTGTGTGTGCGTGAGCGGGATTCCAACGTAGTGTTCTCCCTCGCTAGCCCCACCTCTGCGCTCGCTTAGATAAGACTGCGTTGGAATCTAGCTCACGCACACACGACTGTTCATATGGCGCTCCTGATTGGTCCAGCTTAAATATTTTATAACTAAAAAACAAAAACTTCAACTGAGACCGTCCGCGAAGAAAGGGACCTAATGCGTCAAAGCTGAATTTTACAGGACGGGCGATCGTAGCAGAGCCCGCAAACCAACATTCGAGAAGTGGGGATGCGTCTACGAAAAGCACCCCGTCCACGTATTTAATTATTATTAAATTTCTATTATTAAATGTAATGTTAAATGTAATTAACTTAAAAAAAATTCTGATTATTGGAAATGAAAGAGTAACTCGGAAACTATCGATTGGCGTAAAAAAATGAAAATAAATTTTTTCTGCATTAGGTCCCTTTCTTCGCGGACGGTCACAACTGATTTTTGGGAAGGGAATGTTCTTTTTTTTCATACAGCTATAGTCCGGTCACTTGAGTCAGAGATGCTTGAATCTGGGACACCCTGTAGATTTCGACGTTACCGACTGAGTTCCACGGACTAGATAAATGCGGTTAGTTAAAAAAGGACGGAAATATCTCTGTCTCTTTTCAACCAATATAATTTTTTAGTTTTCGGTACTTAGTATAGGTTCGCTATAATTCTTAGATTATTAAAATAGACTTTAAAGTGAATGTTGAAATAATAACTTAATTCTACTTGTTCAAAATAAATGATCGATTAGAAATTTTGAGAAAAAAATACCTTTGTTACCAGAAATATCAATTTAAAATAATTCCATATATCTTTATGCACTCTAGAATTGTTATTTGTTGTAAAAAATTAATTTTCATATTAAATGATTTTGAATGAGCGCGCTACTACGCATGCGCAATGCAAAAATATACCAGACATGCGCAATGATACTTTGGTGCATTTAAATTTCTAAGTCACGCTGTCAACAAACCAAACGGTTTTCTGTCACTGGAAGGTTGTTATTTTGTACAGTGCTTTTGTAATTATGGCTCTATGGACAAATGTGTTTTGTGGATTCGATTCAGACGAAGAAACAGTGAATTTTGGCGCAAGAGCTTTCGCCGAAACTAATGGATCTATTTATGAATCGTTTACGATTGCTACAATTCAAGCTGATGGAGAGGTTTTCTTTTTACTCCAATTTGTTATTTGTGTTTTTTTTTGTGAAATGTGTAGAAAAAGTTGCTAAATATTCAAGCTAGTTTGTTTATTTGCATCTTCTCATCAGTAATAATTACTCATATTAACAAAAAGCACGATATTTCGTTTATGATAATTTTAAACAATGTTGCAAATATTGCCAACAGAAAAAAAAAACTAACAAAAGAGAACATTCGAATTTGAGGGTTTTGTATTTTATTCTTTAAAGTGCCGAATATATTATATGCTTAACAAAATTTTTATCTTTTTTCAGATTGTTAAAACTCCCAATGTGCTTGTTTCGATCCAATATTCTAAAGTTTGTGTGGCTATCGATAACTCCATAACTATTTTTAATGACGAAACCTGTAAAGAAATCACTCTCAGCAGTGGTTTCGATTCATTGGTAACAAGCTATTGTCTTTCCGAAGATGGATTCTTTTTATTCATCACACTTGAAACTGGAATTCTCCACTGTTTACATTTACCTAGTGAAGGAAAGCTGGCGTTTTCCAAGTAAGTAAAGTATCGAACAAAAACGTGATAAATCCCAGGGATCGTGCAGTCAAACAAAATGAATTTATTCACTTTTCATTCAGTAAAGGCATATTTACCTGACTATTCATGTTCTAATTATATAAATTTACGATTCCTTGTTTACACATGAAATCAGAAGAAATTTCATACATTATTACTATATTTTCTATTTTTGAAGTAAAATTATACAGTTTTTTAAAATTATATATTATAAAAGAAGTATTGGAATTTATTTATGAATTTTATGAAGTGTTTACATATTTAACAAGTTTGACCTATCCTGCCGTGTTTGGAAAAACATCGTTAACTGCAAAAAATCGAAAAAAGAGTTTTTTACACTACCTTGCAAAAGTCTCCGACCGCCTTTTTTTATGACTGATAAAATTCTCTTAATTCTAATTATGTCAGAGCTAAAAAAATTCTGTCTAATGGGTTAAATTCTCTCGAAATTTTTTATAAAATGAGCCCAGAATGAAGCCGATTTATCTATTTTTTAAGTAGATGTTACAAAAATAGTATACATTTCAATGTTTTCGTAGATTTTCAATAAATTCCGTAATAATCAATATTTTCAAATGTTCTTGGGCTCATTTTAAAGCTATTTTCCTAGTTTGTGAAAATAAAAAACATACAACCATAAAGTTTCTATAAAAGTCCCTTAAAATATATAGTTAGTTGGAATGGAAGCTTCTAATGTGTCCCCTGAGGGTTTACATTGTTCTTGTATCTCTTCCCTATTCCTTCACACACCTCCCACACACATACTTGATGGTGGGCGGGGGACCTACAGTTTAAGGTGGGTTCCGAACCACCAAGAGCAACAGCCTTAAGTACTTAGAGAACCTTTTTCTCTAGAGGTACCGGTCCCACGACTCTCCGGAGACGAACAACTCCCTTGCTAGGCAAGTGTTCACCGCATGGGCCACCGAGACTCTTCCTTAAAATATATATTTATTCAATTTTTATTTTCATTTGTCTACAGATGTTTTCAAATTTTTCCAAGTTCAAGTTCTTGCACTATGATGCTTATAAGCTGCTTCGATACTAATAACAATATTGATTATTACGGAAGTTATTAAAAATTTAGGAAAATATTGAAATTTATACCATTTTTGCCATATCTAATTTAAAAATAGATAAATTGGCTTCATCCTGGGCTCATTTTATACAGAATTTTGAAAGCATTCAACCCATTAAAGAGAAAATCGTTTAGCTCTGACATAATTAAAATCAAGAGAACTTTATCAGTCATCAAGAGAGACGACGTAAACTTTTGCACGGTAGAGTATATCTTTGGAATCGTGAAAAGAAGATAGTCCTGAATATTAAAATATTTAAATGAAAATTTTAATAACTTTCAAAATAATCTAGCCCCGAGAAAATAGGTTTGTAATTCAAGAAACGCCGTAACTAAATTTATTATAAGTTGCAAAATTCAAAATTATTATTGGAAGTCTGTATTTTTTATGATTAATAACTGTATTAAAGTAACAAGAAGTTATATTGTTAAAAAGTGTATTAGGTAAAAAATAATGTTTTTAAATCTTTTCAGTTGTTAAAAGTGGAAACAACTATATAGTTGGAAATTTTTAAAAGAAATTAATAAAATTGTATTAATGAACGTAATTAGAATTCAAATTTATTAAATTTATTATTTAATATTTAAATCTCTTCGATTATAATCCAAGTATGTTTAGAATTTTTTCATTTTTAGTCAATACTTTTTTGTTTCGCTGATACTTAATACATTCGGAATTTATGTACATTTAGTAAATTAACATGAATTAATTCTGCTAGAACTTCGTATTATTCGTTATTCATGACATTTGATAACAGTTATAACATTCTTATCCATATTTTCGGTAAAAAAAAACGTTCCACTTCCAATTCATTGTAATTCTTAACATTAATATCTGCTTGGCTGCTTTAAAGATCAGTTTTAAAATCATGAAAGAATTATCGATAATAATAATAATATAAAGAGTCTTCAATTTCAAATATTCAAAATTGATGAATTTTAATTTGAAAGTCGTTAACATTTAAGAATTTTCCATTGTAAATCTTCAAAATGAAATTATTAAAAAAATATTAAAAATTACATTCCTTTCAAAAATATTAGTCTTAATGATGAAAGGATTACCAAATCTGTATTTTTAAAATTCAAGAATTTTTTCTTTTAACTCTTCGAATTTGTAGAAATTTGAATGGTTGATCTTTAAAATTGAAGATTTCTCATTTAAAAGATTTGAAATTGAAAATGATAAAAGTTTGATGTTTTACAATTTTAAATTCTGCAATTTTGATGCTTTACATGCGAAATTTCATATTAAGTATACTCTGTATTCTATGAATCAAGGCGTTAGCCATCAATAAACTAAATTCAAATTTGGAAGTTTTCAAATTGAAAACTCTTGACTTTTGGTCTTTAAATTCATCACATTGTAAGAATTGTTATAAATAAAATTAATCAAAGAATTGTCGTAAATCTTCAACATTAAGGAGTTTCAAATTGCAAATCTTCAAAATTCATGTATTTTTCATTTTAAATCTTCAAAACTAAACTGCATATCGAAAAAAATGTACAAAATTACATACCTTTAAAATATAAGTCATGAAAATTAAAATTTCAATTTTCACTATTCAAAATTGAACTATTTCAAAAAAATTTCGATAATATACACTAAATATTGAAGTTCAAAATTGCATACCTTTAAAATGTAAATCTTAAAAAATTAACAAATTTCAATTTGAAGTCTTCAAAATTGCAGAACTCTGAACTGCACATCTTTTAAAAGTGAGAACATTTAAATTGCAAATCCTTATGATTGAATAATTTGAATTTTAAACCTTAAAAATTGTCGAACTTTGAATTGTAAATCTTTAAATTCTAAGTTTTCAATTTAAAAAGTTTTTAAATATTACGAGTTTTAAGTTTTACAATTAAAAATTCTGTTATTTTAATGATTTACATTTCAAATTTCATCAATTTGGAAGATTTCGAATCGAAAACTCTTGATGTTCGATCTTTAAAATCATCATAACTTAAGAATTGTTCCAAAAAATGTTCCAAATTACATACCTTTGAAATATAATTCTCAAAAATTGAATAATTTGTAATTCCAAATTTTCAACATTTAAGAATTGTCACTTAAAATTTTTATTTTGTAGAAATGAAAACATTTTATGCAAATTAGTCAAGAACAATAAAGAAAAAGTTGATCAAATGAATTCGAATCCACGATACACGCGAATAAAGATTCGAACAGTTTCTGTCGATATTCTCGGCTTCGTTCATTTTGCAGTTAACAGTGTTCTTCCAAATCACGGCAGTATTTACGTAATAAATCTGTAACCGGAAATTGAATTTTTTTATTCATTTTATTTTATGGATACACGTTGAAACTGAGAAGAACTTTGTTTCGTCAGCTTAACTTATATATTGAATAGTATAGAACTTTTGTAAATTGCAACTCAAAAGATGTTCTTCACAATTTATGATTTTGCAGAGAAATATCTAAAATCGACAATCAGAACATCAAGGTAGTAAAGATGTTTACAGAAAGTAATGACACATTGGATGTTATCATTATCGCATCAAATGGCAACATATACAGGTAGAATATTTGTATATTTTCTAACAAAATGAGGATATAACAAATGTATCTTGAAATTAAGAATGTTTAAACATAGCATCGCCCTTACGAAAAAAATATAGGAAATTCAGTATAAACCTATAATGAATTCCTTATAATTCTTTCGCGAGTCTAAAAAAATCATACTAGTAAATCACTATAAGAAAATCAGTATAGAAATAAATAATTTTAAAATATTGAAACCATTGTTGCAGAAAATAGAGAAACTATAAACGAATTATTTATTCATTTAAAGTAGGATTTCAAATTATTTCAATGGATTTCAAATGCATCAACAGATTTCAAGGAAATTCATAGGATTCCAGAGAATTTACACAGATTTAAAATGATCTCAAAGATTTCCAAACAGATCAGGCGATTTTAAAGGATTTCAACTGACTTCAAATGACTCACGGATTTTTAAGGATTTTTAAATAATTGTATGGGATTTCTATGGATTTTCAAACATTTCCACTAATTTTTAGGGTTTTTGATGCTTGTCAAGAGGTTTTATATTATTTCAACAGATTACAAGGAATTTCTTAAGATTTCGAAGTATTTCAAGGGATTTTAGAGGACTTCTAAGATTTCCAAACATTTCCAGGGATTTGAAGAGATTTCAAAGTTTTTCAACAAATTGCAAGGCTTTTCAAAGGAATTTACGGAAATTCAAAAGATTTTATGGTAATTTAATAGATTCAAGGGATTTTTAAGAATTTTGCAGGGTTTCCAAAGAGATTCAAGGGATTTAAATACCATGAAATTTCAGGGTAAACATAGTGATTCTAAAGATTCTAAAGTGTCTAAGGATTTCAAAGATTTCTATGGTTTTGAATGGTTTTTTACAGAGAACAAAATTTAATTTATATTCAAGGGATTTCAAATGATTTCTTCTTAATTTAATGGAGTTTTAAGATTTCAAGGAAATTTAAGGGATTTCATCTAATTTCTAGAGAACTTTGGGGGATAATTTAAATTTTAATTGAAGGGAGTTTAACAATTTTAAGAAACGAATACCATTTTTTTAAGGTTCTTAAAAATTTTAAGTTTTCCAAAGGATTTAAAAGATTTCAAGGCATTTCCAAAGAACTGAATTCCAGGGACTTCCTAGCTTTTCCAAATCTTTCAAGGAATTTTAATGTATTTTAATGAATTTCACAACATTTAAAGGATGTAATTGAATCTCTAAGGATTTTAAAGATTTCTAGGGATACGAATGTTTTTTTTAGAGAACTTTAAAGAATAAGATTAATTTAGCTATATCCAAGCGATATAAAAAAATGTCTACTTATTTTGATGGATTTTTAAGGTTTGCGAAGATTTCAGGGGAATTTAAAGGTTTTCAGCTAATTTCTAGAGAACTTTAGGGAATAGATGAAAGTTTATTTCAAGGTATTTCAAGAATTCGAAGGATTTCAAGAAAGGGAATAAATGAAATTTTATTTCAAGAATTCGAAGGAATTCAAGAAAGGAATGAAACAAATTTCAAAGATTTTCAAAGATTACATACAATTTCAAGATATTAAAAAATTTCAAGGAATGTCAAATAATTTTATTTTCAATTTTCAATTAGGTCAACGAATTTCAAATAATTTCACAAGACTTAAGGGATTTCATAGGACCTTCAAGTATTTAAATATCTTAGAAGAGTTTACAAATTTTAAGGGATTTCAACGTATTTCTATAGAGAAATTTAGGGAATAAATTACATTTATTTTATTTCAAAGGGATTTCAAATTATTTCTGCAAATATTTTAACTATTTCATGGGTGCTCAAATATTTTCGAACATATCAGGGATTTTGAGAGATTTTAACGGATTCCAAGTAACTTTCATGGAATTTAAGGCTTTTAAAATAATTTTATGGAATTTAAATGAATTAGATAAGATTTCGAAACATTTCGAGTGATTTGAGAGGATTTCCAAACGTTTTGGAGGATTTTAAGGGATTTCAAAGGACTTCCATTGACACGATTCTAGGAATTCGAACGATTTTTTGGAGAACTTTAATGCATAAGTTTAACTGAGTTTACACTTAAGGGATTTCAAAAAATTTCTACTTATTTTGATGGATTCTTAAGATTTCCAAAGATTTCAAAAGAATATAAGGGATTTCAGTTAATTTCTAGAGAACTTTATGGAATAAATTAAGTTTGCTTTAACAATTTCAAGGCATTTCAAGGATTTCAAGTAAAGAATTTAGAAAATTTCAAACGATTTGAGATAGTTCAAGTTATTTTTAAAGATTCCAAAGAATTATAACTAATTCCTTCCTTTGTAGTTTTTTTACTTTTTACATTAATTCCTTCAATATTTTTGTATTGTTTATTTAAATACTGATTATCCTATGATCTTTGTCTGTATAATGATTTTCTATAATAAATTTCCTATAATCGCGAAAAAATTATAGGAAGATCATTATAGGCCTATACTGATTTTCCTATACTTTTTTTTCGTAAAGACGACCTACACTATATGTATTCTTTTACTGAATTTACTATTTTTTCGTTATGTAGAATATCGGGATTTGAATATAAAGCTGTCCACAATAATTTAATTGAAGGGAATGAAGAAGCTGCCGAAGAAGCTACAAAAACCATAGAATGCTCTAAGATATATACGGGTCGCGAGAGAAATAAGGTTTTTATTTGAATAAAACTAATATTTTTGGTAAATAACGATCAGAAATATATTTGTCTTTATATGATACTATAAACAAATGTTCAATTACAGGTATCTCACGTTAGTGTTAATACATTACATAGGGACACATTAGTGTTAATGGCTGGCTCAAATGCGTTCATGTGGCCCAGTGAATGTTTTAGTTCGTTAAACACTTTGCCTTACCAGTACGACAAAGTCCAATTTCTGAAAAATGAAAGGTATGTATGAGAAAAATGTAATTTTTATAGAATTTTGTGCGAATTATAGTGATCTCACAACATTCTCTTGAGAAGTTTTCATTCCATTGACTCACTTCAAGTGAATCTTGTTACGTTTTATTCTGAGAACGTATTGAATTTAACTTTTGTTAATGTACAATTGTCTTTTCATGTTTTCAAATTTATGAATACTATTTAGCGACGCCTATTAAGTTCAAAGAATTCGCCTGTGAAACTTGTTTTCTATCCACGAAGTATATTTTTCTTTGTTTGTTAATGGTGTTGCAAATATATATGGGGCCGTTCGAAAACTACGTCACGCTGTTTTGAACACTTTTTTCACTTCATAAATACGATCTGCCTCCCTTTTAGTAACATAATTATAATAATTATAACTTTTTGGTGCACAATTGAATTTTCAATCCCAAAGGACGAACTTTCTACCAAAGAAGACAAATTTTCAATAAAACAGTTAAATTTTTGACCAATAAATTTAACTTTTTAATAAAATCATAGATTTTTTAATAAAATAATTAAATTTTCAACCAAAATCATGAATCCAGAAAAATGAATTTTTAACAAAGAAGTTTAACTTTCAACAAAATAATTGATCTTCCAACCATAAAAGATGAATTCTTGACGAAAAGTATAACAGTTAATATTTCAGCCGAAACAGATAATTTTGTATAAAAAAAGATAAATTTCTACCAATGGAGATGAACTTTCAAACCAAACAGATGAATTTTCAACAAAAAAAGCGAATTTTCTACCAAAAAAGATTTTTCAGTCTACAAAGAAAAAAAATTTCAACCAACTTGTTTATTTTTTAATCAAAAAGTTCATTTTCAGCCGGTTAGTTGAATTTCATATCAGAATAATAAAATTTGTAACCCAAAAAGGAAAATGTTCAACAAAACATTTAAAATTTTCAGCCAAAAACACGAATTTTCTACAAAATAGTTGAATTTTCAACTAAAAACTATCAATTTTCAAGCAAAAGAAAACGAATTTTCAAACAAAACAGTTCAATGTTCAAGTAATTAAATAAATTTTTAACAAAGTAGTTCAACATTCAACCACGTACATATTTAAATTTTCAACCAAAAAAGATGAATTTCAATGGAAATTTTAATAGTTATATTTTTATCTAAAAGCCATTAATTTTCAGCTGAAAGTGGATTAGTTAAATTTTCATTCAAGAAAATTAATTTTCAACTTAAAAAAACGAATTTTCTACAAAATAGTGAAATCTTTGACCAAACAGTAGAATTTGTAAACAAGAGACGAATTCTGAACCAAAAATATAATAGTTGACTTTTCAATTAAAAAGAATGAACTTTCAACAAAAAATAGTTGAATTTTCTTATTGGATTCCATTAATTCAATTTGTATTCAAGCAGAAAAACGAGAAAAAGGGGAAGTTTCTTGAAAACAGGGGGTAAAAGGAGAAATTCTTTACAAAAGGGTAAAAGAGGGGAATACTGAAAAACTGAAAAGTGTAGTGTATATTTAGATACTTTAGTTGTAAAATGAAATCACTAAATTTCATTTTTTTAAGCATTTCAAAAAAATCTTATTTACATTTATATTTTCCATATGTCAACGGCGATACCACGCTGAAAACACCAGTTCCCGTTAGATCACTGAAGTTAAGCAGTGTTGGGCGCGGTTAGTACTTGGATGGGTGACCGTTCGGGGAATACTGCGTGTGTTGTTGACCCGTCGTGGGTGTGGTGGACCCACACTGGTAGTATTTATCCACCTAGAAACACTACCCGAATCGGGTAGTGAGGCAATGAACTTTCGAGTTCGAAATGCTAATCAATTTTTTTTTTTTTTCATATGTGATGTCACATTCTGCGTTAACCCCCTCCCTCCCTATGTCACAAATCGTCACAAAAACCTGTTCCCCCACCTCACACCCTGACAGTGTGACGTATTTTTTCAACGGCCCCTATAAATAAATATATTTTTCACCCTCTTTTCTTTCGAGTCTAATTATTAACATAATTAACATAATTGAGTTTTTGTAAAATATTTCAGTATTAAAAAAGTGAAGTAAATCATGCAATGTTACTTCATTGAAAAAAATCCCAACCAATTCTTACTACGAAAAATGATAAGGGACCTTCGATAAACTACGTTATCAATTCGAGTGGGGGAGGGAGTCACGCTAAAAACTAAGGTTGGAAACGGGGGGGGGAAAGACCAGTGGAAGTAACGTTACGAATTTAGATAACATTCCATACGTTTCCTGATGATAAATTAAAAAAAATTCTTCTTTTTCCCTATTTTTAAGAAACATACCCCTTCTCCACATTTTTTCCTTTTTTCGCTTGAATGCAAACTAAATTAGTAGAACCGAACAAGAAAAATCAACTACTTACGGTTGAAAAGTCTACTATTATATTTTTGGTCGGAATTTATCTCGTTGGGTTAAAAATTCTAGTGCATGGTTCAGAAATTCAGCTACTTGATTGAAAGTTGAACTACTTTTTTAAAAATTCATCTTTTTGGTTGAAAATTCATCTCCTTGGTTGAAAATTTAAATACTATTCCAATTTTCGAAAATTAATCTTCTTCGTTGAACTTTTTTGTTGAAAATTAATTTTTTTAAAGATTTATCATTTTAGTTGAAAATTCATCTGTCTGGTTGAAAATGCAACTATGTTGTTGAAAATTCGTTTATTTTTTGGCTGAGAATTAATTTTTTAATCAAAAATATAACTTCCGTTTTTGGTTAAATTTTTTTTTTTTTTAATTTCAAATTGATCTTTTCCAGTTGAAAGCTCATATACTTTGTTAAAACTTTTTTTTTTGTTCTTCGTGGTTGAAAATTCATCCTTTTTGGTTAAAAATGCAATTGTTCTGTTCTAAATTTCACTGGTTTGTTTGCGGATGCAATAATTTGGTAGAAAATTGATGTGTTTTGTAGAAATATCGTGTTTTCTTTTTAAATATTATCCTCTTTGGTTTAAAATTTAACTATTTGGTAGAAAATTCGTCTATGTTGTGGAAAATTTGTCTTTTTATTTGAAAAATAATTCTTGTTTGTTGAAAGTTCAATATATATGTGGACCTGAAATATTTTACGAATTTAAAGTGTTTCATATTGCATTCAATGTGGTATTTATATTAATTTTATTTGAAAGAATTTATTCTTCCATAACTACCCTATTTTCTTGACAAATCACCCTCTTTCCTAGGTTTTAACTGAATTTTAAGACTGCGTTACTTTTCGGGTGGGGGGGGGAGGCGTCTATATAGTAGAGAAAAAGTCTTTTTATTTGAAAAAAACTGCTCGTAATACCAGATTGAATGCATTATGAAAGACTTTAAAATTAAAAAATGCATG
>CAKNXH010000818.1:115868-160244 GCA_932178445.1 Andricus quercusramuli | reverse complement strand
GGTGCATCAACAATAGCGAAAAATTGGTAATGTAGTTTATGGACGGCCCCTAATGTGGACTAGAATTGTTTCTCGCTGACGTTCACATTAAAAAATGCCTGAGATTTAATAATTTTATCAATTGTAATATTAAGTAATGTTTTAATGATGATAGGGTGCTTCTTTGTCTTCGATCTGACAAATCACTGAGCATAGTTTGTCCATGGACTCTGCTCTCAAGGAAAATATACGATGGTCCAGTGAGTGATTTTATAATTCTCCAAGACCATATCAACGACCCCCTTCATCTATTGATCTTAAAAGAACCATTAAAAGATGAAACCACAACATTCTTGGAATATGTCTCCTATTCAGGTATTTATCTACAAACCTTATTTTCCATACGTAGCACTTTCAGGGTGGCCACTGACCGAGAAAACCGGGAATTAGTCTAAGATTTTGAGCACCGGGAAATAGCCGGGAATTTGTTTTCAACCAGACATTTTTCAGGTTTGTTTTTACTTTTGTCATAAATACCGCTTCACTTTTCGAAAATAATTTGTTTGGAATTGAGCCCAGTGTTACCAAAACCATCTCCGTTAAAATATCGAAGATCATTTTATATTTAGGATTTTAAAGTTAATGTTTCGTTCAAAAATGGATGTTTCTTTTATACTTGTGTTGATGAACCGTTCAAATACTAAAGTTCCTTTCATATTTTACAATGACAAAGTCCTTTTTAGATATTCAACAAAGTAATTATGTATGATTTCCTGTCGAAAATCCAAAATCTATATTTTAGATCCTGAATCACAAAAACACGAATATTGCCCAAAATACGATTGATAAAATTTACCTTTTCTTTGTCGAACGCCACAATTTATATTCTGAAAAAGCATCAGTTGCTTCCTTGCGCAGAATTTTTACTGAAATTTTTAACTGATTTTTCACTCTTTCCCTCTTTTTCGTAGAAAATTAATCTTTTTTTTTTTAGTTTAAAGTTAATTATTTTTATTTGAAAAGTCTACTTTTTTAATTTAAGTTGTGAATTCATCTTTTTTGGTTAAAAATTCTACTGTTTGGTCGAAAATTCTTCTTTTTGGATAGCAAGTTCGTCCTTTGGATTAAAACCTAATATTTTAATATAAAAGTAATTCTTTGTTGAAAATTGATCTTTAATAGATGAAAATTGATTCTTTTTTATTGAAAAATCTACTATTATTATATTTTTTCTTCAAAATTGATCTCTTTTGGGTTTAAATTCTACTATTTGGTTGAAAATTTAATTATTTTATTGAAACTTAACTATTTCCTGGAAAAGTCACCTTTTTGTTCAAAGCTTTATCTTTCTTGGTTGAAAATCCAACTGGCTTTCCAAAAGATTCGTTTTTTTCAAGTTGAAAATTCAACTACTTGATTGAAATTACACCCTTTTTGGTTAAATTTCAATCGGTTTTGTTTGAAAATTTTGTCATTTGGTTGAAGATTTATATTCGTAGGTTTAAAATTCAATTATTTGGTTAGAAATTCAAATTTTTTGTTGAGAATCCGTGTCTTTTGCTTGGAGGTTCAACTATTTGGTTGTAAATGCAAGTGTTTGTTTAAAGAATAATTTTTTGTTCTTAAAAATTTTAATATTTGGTTGAAAATTCACCTTTTAGTTGAAAATGAACTTTTTTGTTTTTGTTGAAAATTCATGATTTTTTATTGAAAATTCCACTACTTTGTTTAAAATGCAATATATTTCGACTTGAAATCTTAGGAATATGTTACTTACATTAAAGTTATTTAAAAAAATGTATTCCTCTATTGTTTACCCATTTTGTGGTTGATAAATTGCCATATTTCCTCTGTTTTGAGAGCATTTTGGGCTGCGAAGTCTGAAATCATTTTCACAATAATTTACGTTGTATGTCTTACCCCGGAGTTCTAAAATGTTTAGTTCTTTTCAAAATATGTATAATAAAGCAGTTAGTATTTATTGATTGAGTAACTATTATTATAAGGGCTTAAAAGTTAACCCGGACAATTTTAATATTTGACCGTGAAACCCGGGAAATAGATTCAATTTTTTTTCTGAAGTTTGATTGGCCACCCTGAACTTTACATAATCACCTTCAGTAAAATATTTATTTTATTATCAGACTTCCAGATAAAGTTTCGAATATCAGTTCCAATATCAACGTATTTAGTAGAATCTGTAGGATGTTCTACAGAGAGTATCATTTATCTTGAGGGCATGAAATCTTCAAAGGCGGAGATAGAATCGATTCGAGTTAAGGCACTTGTTGAAAGTTTGCCAGAGCTTCGTTTAGAGCGTTTATTGAGGAGAGAGAAGTTTAAAGAAGCGGAGATATTCGCGAACAAGTATAATTTGAATACAGAAAGCATCTATTGCGCGAAGGCAGCATTGTTCGTGAATAGGTCGGGTCCTTGGGCGAAGGGCAATACGGAATTAGTCGATTTAGATGAATTTATTGCAACTCTGGATAAGATAAGCAATATGAAATTCGTCTGCGATTGTTGTAATAATGCATTAATGCCGAGCTACAATCAAATGAAGAGATTGTTGTTATACGCACGCCACAGAATCGTTTGCTGTGTTCAGGTAGTTGTCTTTAACCCAATGCAATTAAATTAAATCAGGGTGTCTAGCGTCCTGAAAATCCTCGAAAACCTGGAAAAGTACTTGAATTTTTTTATCTGGAAAAACCTGGAAAAGTCTTCGAATTTTGCTCATGCTCCTGGAATTCGTATTCCTTTAAAGAAGAAATTGTTCTCTGCTGAACGAAGAAAGACTGCTACACCGTTTTTTTCCTAGTTTTCATTTGATTTCTAATTTGTTGTTGTGTTTGAAAGTAGATAAACATACCTTTTTAACAATAGATTGTTCATTTTATCACGATGAAAATCACGAAGCTATAATTGAAAATATTTCAAAGTTTCTCATCTAATCTCAATTTTTGTCTACTTAAACAACAATTTTATTACAAATTTTCAAAACCACTAATTTTTTTGCTATCAATGCATTGAAATAAAGTTCAATCACGCGTGTCACATTCTTTTATTTATTAGAATTGGACAAAATTTGACTGAGTTATCTCACCCTGTTTGTACAGCGAGGCCGTAAGTCAGGAAAAAAATCAGGGGATTCCTATAAGAGGCACTTTAACTGTCAAGGACAATAAATTTTTAAACTTTTGAATTTCAATTTGGAATTGTTTTATTCCATTTATAAAAGATTCTATGTTAAAATGTTACAAGATTGAGATTCTAGTATTTGAATATTAATGGTCAAGGAAAATAAAAAATTCGTCTTTAGGGAATTTAGAAAATGAAGTTTAGACTACCCTGATTCTTGTTAGTAATTTATCCTCTTTGTATTTTTATTTATTTTTTTAGTTGCTTTCTCCTAATGATTATACTTTTGGTTAAGAATTTTATTATTTGTTTGCAAATTTAACAGTTTTATTAAAAAGTTATCCATTTTGTTTGAAATGTCTACTATTACATTATTCGTTGAGCATTGATCTTTTTTGGTAGAAAATTCAATCATTTGGGTCAGGGTTTGTCTACTTGATTAAAAAATCACTTTTTTCTTGAAAATTGTTTTTTTATTGGATGAAAATTAACTGTTTTAATTGAAAATTTACCTATTCCAGTCGCAGATTTATTATTTTTGTTGAAAATTCATCTCGTTGGTAGAAAGTTTAACTTCTTCGTTGAAAACTGAATTTTTTGTTAAAAAAATAATTTTTTTCATTGAAAATGTAACTATTCCATTTTGGATGAAAATTTATTTTATTTTTAAATTCAAAATTCAACTACTTGGGTAAAAGTTGTACCACTTTCTTAAAAAAAATTGTTGTTTGTAGATTCATCTTTCGGGTTCAAATTTAACTATTTTTTGGAAAATTCATTTTTTTGTTATTTAAAATTAATTTTTCACCTGAAAATGTAACTTTTTTCATTTTTTGTTGGAAATTAATATTTTTTAGTTAAACATTCGTCTTTATTGGTAGAAAAATAATCTTTTTTGATGAAATTTCCTCTTTTTTATATAAAACTGCAACTGTTTGGTTGAAAATTAACTTTTTTGTTGCAAATTTATATTTTTGGGTTGAAAACGCAACTGTTTTATAAAAAATTCGTCTTTTGGCTTAAAAGTTCAACAATTTGGATGAAATTTGTTTATTTCTTGACTGAAAAATCCTTATTTACTGAAAATGTTTCTATTTGGTTAGAAGATTCAACTTCTATGTTGAAAGTTGAACTACTTTGTTAAAAATTCTTTTTTTTTTTTTTTTTGTTGAAGATTGATCATTTTAGTTGCAAATTCATCTTTGGTTGAAAATTCAACTATTTTTTTGAAAATTTAATTATTTTTATTCAATTCAACTCTTTGGTTGAAAATTTAACTATTTTGTTAAAAACTCGTTTTTTTTTGTGGTTTAGATATCAATTATTCAATTTTTCGTTGAGAATGCAGTTTTTTATTGAAAAATTAACTTTTCGTATTAAAAACTCAACTCTGTTTTTGGTTGAAGCTAAATATTATTTGTTTCAAAATTGGACTATTTGGTTCAAAATTGACTTTTGTAGAGAAAATTCCAGTATTCTGTTAGAAATATAACTATTTTGTTGAAAATTAAAGTATTTTATTACAAACTTACCCATTTTGGTTGAAAATTCAACTGTTTTGTTGAACATTCGTCTCTGGACAAAAAAATCTTCCTTTTGCATTTAAGATTCACCTTTTTGTTAAGAATTAAACTGCCTTCTAGAAATTCAATTATTTGGTTGAAAATGCAACTGTTTTCAGTTGAAGTTTTTTGTTCATCTAGCTTCATCCTTGTAGGTTGAAAATTCAGCAAGTTGGTTAAAAATGTAACAATTTTCTTGAAATTTTTTCTATTTTATTGCAAATCAAATTAAAATTAGTTTGAAATTTGATAACTCAGTAAAATGCTGACCAATTGTTGTTAAAGTCAAAAAATATGAAACTTTGAAGTATTTTCGAATGCAGCGCCGTGATTTTTCACCGCGATAAAATGAACAATCACTGAAAAACGGGTTTTTGAGCATAAAATCAGATCTGGGGGGAATATGTGAAATTTCGCATATGACATTCTTGTAGTTCCACTAGACTTAAAATTTCTATATTATGTTTCGTGAAAAGTATTTTGTCACTGTAAAACAAAGGTTCCTGGAAAAATGTATTTTTCATCATGGAAAACCTGGAAAAGTTTTGGTTATTTGTTTGATGAAACGCTAGACACCCTGATTAAATTAATGTTTTTCAATCGAATATTAGAATAAATTCTCATTGTATTTTACGCAGAAATCCAATGACGACAAGGAGCTATCCATTCTGCTTTCTGTAATAACAAGCACGTTGCACAAACTCGAAACGTTCGAGATAATCCGGAAAATAAACGCAAGTGCTAACCGAAGTCAAGAGGAAGAAGTGAGCGATTGGATACAGTTTTCTAAGGCTGATTTACTAAACGAGTGTATTAAACATCTGACACATGTAAGTTTGTTTAATTTATTTTTATTAGTTTTGCAGAGTGGCCGCTGGAGTAGAAACACTGGAAAATCGTGAAATGACTAGATATTTTCTGAGATCCGGGAATGACAGCGAATTTATTCGTTGAAAGGGAATTTCACAAATTGTTAGAAGAAAAATCTATCCAATAACTTGAAGAAACAAACATTTCGTATCACATGATATAAGCAATTTAAAATAAGTTCAATTTCAAATTTGTTATATATGTTAAATTCAATTTTCAACTTTTTCAATCATGAAATAATTCAGTTTTTAATGCGTAATTGTAAAATCTCTTTTAGCTCTTCATTTTTAAGCATACAATCTCAATTTAAAGAATGTTAAAGTGAATTTTTAAAGATTCAAGCAATTAAAAATTAAAAGCGTTTGAACTTGAAAGTTTCTGATCAAAAACGTTTTCATTTGAACAATTTTATATTCAGGACAATCAGATTTCAACAGATTAAAAAAAAGGCACTGAAAATTGTTCAAATATTATTAAGACTTTCAGTCTAAAATTGCACTTGAAATTGTATAATTTATGAATTTTCTATCTAGAATTATTTAAATTTGTATGTTTGCAATTTAATAATTTCACTATTAATTCTTTCAATTGGAAAGTTTGCAATTTTGAATTATTTAAATTAATGCAGTTAAAAATTGTGCAATTTGAATTTATCTTCTCTGGCTGAAAATAAAAACTACTTGATTGAAAAGTTGAAGAGTTTTGTCAAAAATTCATCTTCTTGGGTGTAAGTTAATTTGTTTTAGTTAAAAATTGAAATATTTCGGTTGAAAATTGATCTTTTTTAGTTGAAAATTAAATTATTTGGCCGAGATTTGATGTATTTTGTTGAAAAGTCGTCTTTTCTTGTAGAGTATTAATCTTTTTGGTTGAAAATTCAACTATTTGGTTAAAAATTTATCTATTATGTTGAAAATGCAATATTTTTATGTGAAAAGTTAGGAATTTGAAGTGGTTTGAATTGAATTTGATTTAGTAGCTACATTATTTTACATAAATATGCACTGCTTTTCAAGTATAAGAAGATAAAATAAAAATTCGTTTTAATTATTATTGAAATTCTTGGGATTTAGAGATAAATTCAAGAAATTATTAATTATTTTTTTAGCATTATTTAATTATTTAAGTAATTGATGGTGCTAATATATTAAAACATATCTTGTAATATAATTTGTCAAAGCTTTCTAAATTAAACATATAAATTGAACCCCCGGAAACAGAAAGAAAAACATTATTCACAATAAATTCGCGAAACTTTATAGATATTCCGAGTCGATTGTTTTAAAAAATGTGAATTATTTGAATGGCTCCATACTATGAAGAATTATACCTAGATAAAACCTGTATTTATCAGCGGTTTTTCCCAGGATTTGAGTAGACATCCTAGAAAATAAAACATTAAGAATGGTATATTTTCAAATTATGAACGGTCCAATATAATTATCATTAAATATCATTAAATATCATTATTTCATATATGATATCAAGTAACATTCAAAATGATTGTATAAACTTTTCTACTAAAATTAAGAATCAAGCAAATTCCCCACCAGAAAATAAATTCAGTACCATTTCCCGGTTTTTCTTGTTTCCTGATTAAGTGACCACAATGAAACTGAACTCTTCTCAAACATACATTTTATGCAGGGTGAAATGGAAGCAGCGGCTCTTATATGGGTGCAACACTTTTTGAACATAACAAAGGACTTGTCAGAAAAAAAAGTTTCAGAATTGTTAGAAGCAATCCCGGAAAAGATTCCAATTTCTCAGCTGTGGCCATGGCTCAAGCATTTTGTGCCCAGTTTGTTATCCATTCAACCCAACACTTTGTCACAAATCATTTCATGGAGTTGTAGGAAAACTAACCAGTTGGAAAAGTTGCATCGGAGTTCTTGGCCCCAAGTTGGGCTAGATTTCGTGAAGGGCTTCATTGAGCTTCTGAACGTCGAGGAATCTCACGAATGCTCTTCTTTATACCAGCAATATGCTCAAAAGAATTCCCCTCTGCAAAGGCTTATGACACTTGTTCAGACGCTGACAGATTTACAGCGATTGAAAGAAAGTTACAGGTAATTGCGGCATTGATTTGAAGAATGATGTTATTAATTTAAACTTTCTTGGCTAATCAGTATTGCTGTAATTTAAAAGGATAGTGGTATCTTTGGATACATACATGGGCGATCCAACAGAAATGATCCATTTATTATTAAATAAAGTACACATAGAAGAGATGAAGTGCTTTGCTGAAAATTTCTTGCACCAGTACATGCTGAACCACGGATTGAAAAACGATCATGTTTTTTCATTGTTTATCCAGGTATGTTTCAGAAAGATCTAAAAATAAATTATTATGTCGTGTTGAGAAAGTCGTAACCCACTTGCTTCACAAAAATATATATTTCAAGAAAATGAAAAGTTTTTTAGGCACACATACACATGAGAAAAAGCTTAATTATTCTTATGGTAATTTTTAGAAATCAAAATTATTTTTAATATACGTAAAGATTTAATTTTTCATGACTTATTATATTGCGGGTATCCTACGCGGAATTATTGTACTTTTACCTTATCTTTCAAAACCAATTATACAAAAAAAGTGAATTTTTAAGAAAAATATTATTGTCGTCAGCTCTTAACCCTTAGATATATTTGCAATCAACCTATATTGAAACTTGATTATATTTCTAGAAAATTCTTTTTTTTTTGTGGTAGAATACAAAGATATTTTTTATAAAATAATTATCTTTTTGGTTAAAAATTCATTTCTTTGGTTGAAAATGAACTTTTTAACTGTAAATTGAACTATTCTATTTTTTGTAGAAAATGTATCTTTGTTGATACAAATTTAATCTTCTTGGTTGAAATTGATCTGTTTGGTTGAAAATTCAACTATTTTGTTGAAAATTCGTCTTTGTTGGTAGAAAAGTAATCGCATTAGTTGAAACTTCATCATTCTTGTAAATGATTAATTTCTTTGGTTGAAAATTAAACTATTTTGGGGAATTTTTTTAGTTAAAAATTAATTTTTTCAACTGAAAATTTAAATATTACATTTTTGTTGAAAATTCATCTTTTGTGGTAGAATATTATTCTTTTTGGTTAAAAATTCATTTCTTTGGTTGAAAATTAATTTTTTTAACTGTAAATTGAACTATTCTATTGTTTGTAGAAAATGTATCTTTAAATTTATATATTTGTTTGAAAATTCAACTTTTTTTTTTCTTTTTTTGAAAATTCGTCTTTGTTGGTAGAAAAGTAATCACATTAGTTGAAAGCTCCTCTTTTTGGTAAAAGATCAATTTCTTTGATTGAAAATTGAACTATTTTCTGGAATTTTTTTTTAGTTAAAAATTATTTTTTTCAACTAAAAATGTAAATATTACATTTATCTTGAAAATTCATTTTTCTTGTTGTAGAAAATTCAATCAATTTTGTACAAAAATAATATTTTTTGATTGAAAATTAAACTTTTTCGTAAAAAATTCCCATTTTCGGGTTGAAAACTCAACTGTTTTGCAGGAAATTCTTCTTTCTGGCTTGAAAACTCAACATCTTGAATACGATTTTTTTCACTAAAAAATGTTTTTTGGTTGAAAATTCAACTATTTTGTTACAAATTCTTGTTTTTGGCTTGGAAACTGGTCAGTTTTAGCAGATGATTCAACTAATTTGTTGAAAAATCTTATCTATGGTTTATTTCAACTGTTGTTGATTGAAAATTTAAAAAAAATGTTGGTGGGAGTAGTATCAACTATGCCACTTTTCGTTGAGAATTTTTTATCGAAGATTTATAATTATGCTTGAAAATTTGACTATTTTCTTGAAAATCTGAAATTTTAGATTTGCAACTCTGTAATGTGTGCCAACCGAAAAAAATTAACCACGTTTAAATTACAGAAAACGTTAAGGAATTCAAAAATCTCATCGTTCTTGGAAGAAGCACCTTGGGAGAAACGAGTCGCTATAGTCATCGGATTCATTCACAATATTCAAAATCGATTGCAATTAATTCTGGAAGTTTTGAAAGCATCCCCCGTTCCTTGGAGTTCTACAATGCTTTCTCTTGCTGAACAAAGTTACGCTTACGATCACATTTTGGTCTCTAAAATCAGAACGGAAAGAAATTCTATTCCTGTCAAGCTGATTCTAAAAAAATACGGTTTTGAGCACGTCGGGATAAATAATGTTAGTAATCTAGTTTTTTTTTCAAAATGATCTCTTCCTCAGATATTTTCAATACAGTTATAATATTGCTTTTAGAGACTGATAGGCTGTATTATTAAAAAAGGCGATCTGAACATGATGAATGATATTTTAGAATTGACGAAAACTGATCGCTCTATGAGAATTTCAGCTTTAGCCTCTGCTATTAACAAATTCTTGCTCAAAGGGTAACGTCTAGAATTAATTACATTTTTTCAGATAGAATATGAATTCCGTTCAAAGACATTAACAAACACTTTTATTACAGAGATATTTCCAGAGCAATGGATATAATAAACGAGTTAGAAGATGATGTTGCTGAGCATTGTTGCAAACAGATCGTTAATTATGTAATGGGTGCCCTGATGTTAAAGGTATTCATCGAATTAGATTTGTATTTAAATTATTCAAATCTTTTTGATTCAAAACACTAATATTATGAACTCCTACCTTAATATTACTTATTGCTTCTTAGACAATTAACAAATCCCTGGGATACTTCATTGAAGTATTTAACGTTGTGGAAAACAAGTTAAGAGATATTTTAAAGCGTACGAAGCAAGCCTCAATGAATTTCGACGATACTCTTCTCAATATACCACATATAAAAGCCATTTACAATTTGAGAACAAAGTTCAATATCAACGTCAATTTTTCACAATATCACACGCAAAAGCAGAAAATTCTTGAGGACTACATCACAGATTTAACCAATGGTAAAATATATAAGGGGCCGTGCATAACTTACGTTAATTTTTGTTTTGAAATTTTGAACTATTATGTACATCTTTTTGTTCGGATCTGTAAGTTTTGACCCTCTCCCGCCACCTTTCTTACATACTTTTTGAAAACTACATTTTTTTCGTGAATTTAGTCATTACTATTCATTATGAATTAATGAAGTTGAATTTAACCAAAAAAGATTAAAGTTTTACCAAAACAGATGAATTTTCTAATAAAAAATACAAATTTTCAACGAGAGTTTGATTTTCAACCAAGAATATGAGTTTTGTACTGAAAGGATGAATTCTCATCAAAACACATAAACTTTTAACCGATTAGTTGAATTTTCAACCAAGCAGATTAATTTTCTACCAAAAAAGACGAATTTTCAACAAATTACATACATTTTCAACCAAATAGTTGAATTTTCATTTGAAAAAAATTAATTTTTAATATAAAAAAAAAACGAATCTTCTACAAAAAAGTTGAATATTCAACCAAGTAGTTAAATTTCTATTCAACAAAATTTATTTTGAACAAAAAAAAACTAATTTTTTCAATGTAGTTAAATTTTTAACCAAAGAAATAAATTTTCAACAAAATACATCCATTTGCAAACAATTATTTAAAATTTCAAGCAAGAGGATTCGTTTTCTACCAATAAAGACGAATTTTTAACATAGTTGAATTTTTCACTTAAACAAAATTAATTTCTACAAAAAAAGATAAATTTTCTACCCAAAAATTTGAATTTTCAATAAAAAATTTTATTTTTAACCGACACAGTTTAATTTTTAACTAAAAAAGATTAAATTTCTACAAAAAAAGATAAATTTTTAAACCAAAAGGACGAAAATTCAATAAAATAGTTGTATTTAAAAAAATATCTGGTCAAGACTAATTTGCAACAAAACAGTCGAATTGCCAACCAAAAAGCATGATTTTTAAACAAAATTGTTGAATTTTCAATAAGAGAATTAAATTTTGAACCAAATAGTACAATTCTCAACCAAAAAAGATGAATTCTTAACCCGAAATTTAATAGTAGACTTTTTTGCCAAAAAGAATGAATTTTCAATTCAGTTCGCATTTGAGTGGAAAACAAGAAAAAGGGGAAAGATTTTTAAAAGACTTTTTTAAAGGAATTTTGATCATTTATAGACTAACGAATAATAGTTTAAATGAATATTGAAGTTCATTTTTAATACTTTAAAAATATAAGGATAAAAAGGGGACATTTTGCTTAGAAAATAATAGCTCAGAAAAAGCTGTTTAAAATAAAATCTAACATTATTTTGTTTTTAGTGATTCGCAGACTTAAAAACATCTAACGTAAAAATTTACCCCAAAGAAATTACGTAATTTATGAATGGCCCCTAAGAGAATGACTTCTTGCCATAAACGAATTTGGTATCTAAAGATTTTTTCCCCCTTTTTTCCGAAATTGAAACTCAAGACGAGGCTAATCCGATTCCGCTGATTTACAAAAATGCAAGGAAAGTGGCAAATTTACTAAAAGCACCGAAGCTGCTTGTCGAGAGTCTTTTATGTCAAAAAACGGAAAAGATCTCTATGTTAAATTATGTGGTTTCGTAAGTACAGAGGCTTTTTAAAATATTTATATATTGATTGATTGCAAATAATATGTGAATAGTCATTAATAAAAACTGCTCTTTATCAGAAAAACTGCTGCGAAAACGAGTGAGTTTGAAGAATTTGATGCTTCATACGTGCAGAGCATTTGTTTAACATCAATGTTGAATAGAGAGAGCAGCTCTGAATTATCAAAGGGCATTACAAAACTATCTATTTCTTCAATATGTACAGGCCATAGCAGTAAGTATATAATTATCTTTTGTTGAATGATTTACAAATACTCTATTTGAGATACAGGGTGTACAGTCTTTTCCCTGTCCCCCACGCGTTTCCACTTTTCTCTTTAAATATATATTATATTTGGAAATACAATTGGTCGTTTTAGATCTACAAAAATATTCGATTCAAAATAAGAATATGCTACTGCGAGTAGTGGAAGCTTCTTTTTGTCTTAGAGAATTCTCTATCATAATTAATTTTACTTTTTTTAATTTAATTAATTTCGAACTAAATTATTTACGATTTAAATGAAACTTTAAAGATCATTTTTTTTGACTCTATACAAATTAAATGTATTTGAAATTAACTATAATAAAGTACGATGGTCTGTCTGTCCACGTTGACTATTCTTCAGTTCAATTTTGAATAACGATTGTCATTATGTTAGACATATTAAAAAAATTATTGTTCGATTAAAATAAAATTCAAAAAAGAATTACAATATTTACAACTGATCTTAATCATATTTTTCGATTGAACTCAAAATTTAATAAGTTCTAGGATTTAAACATTTTTCAAAAACTACCATAAACCAACTTTTAAGAGTTTGGCAAAAAGCGCAGTTTTTAGTAAAGGTTACATATTTTTCTTTAGATCTTTCTTCTTGAATTAAGAAACCTAAGGTTTTCTTTCAAACAAAAACAAAAAAATGGTCTTTTATTTAAAAAATTTTCAAATTAAAACAATGTTGTATTTGAAATTATTTTATCCCTCACAGTTTTAATTTGAAAATGCTCATACTTAAGCCTTTTATTTTTACTTCGTGCGTTAAGATTTTTCAAATAGATGCTGTTTTCAGTGCTTAGACAATTTCAAATCATAAGCGTTTGAAATTAAACAATTTTGATTTTCTAATATTAGACCATTTCTAGACATTTTTAATTGAACAATTACTGACTTATCAATTTTACATGTAAATTTTTCAAATATCAACAATTTTTAATTAAAGATATACAAAATATTACTATTTAAAATTTAACAATATGTGATTAATAATATTCATGGAAATAGTTAAGATCTCCAGATACGTAAACAATATTTTTTTCAAACATATCTTACTAACTAGAATTAATAATTTCTCAAATTATTTAACTCGTTAAAAAAATGTTTCTAACAATAATATTTAATTATATTTATAATTATTACGATTTAATTAGTAATGTAGGAACTTTGAGAAAAAATATTCTGGATTGCGGAAGCCATTTAAAAGATATAAAAATTGTTTATTCAAAAAATTCTATGTTTTCTCGGGCTTTTTTATATTGCTGTAAATGTATTTTCAACGAGTATATCGAACTTAAAAAAATTCTTTGACGGCAAAAATCATTTTAAAAAAACATTTAACTTTATTTAAAAACTATACAATTTCT
This sequence comes from Andricus quercusramuli, assembly GCA_932178445.1. Taxonomy (NCBI): domain Eukaryota; kingdom Metazoa; phylum Arthropoda; class Insecta; order Hymenoptera; family Cynipidae; genus Andricus; species Andricus quercusramuli. Next base: position 146,521 of record CAKNXH010000818.1, on the reverse strand, counting down.
CTTTTTGCATTGTGGACCCTGGAGATATGAAACCCAGCTGTTGCATAAAGTAACAATAATTTAAAAAACAATATTTTAGATTAAAATATACAAAATTGTTTGGTTTAAAATTTAAACTTCTCAAAGTTGTATAATTTGGAAATCAAGGCCTCAAGAAGATATTTTCAAATCTATAGTGTTTGAAATTTAACAATTGTTATTTAAACCTTTCTATATTTAACAAACTGTTTGCAAATTAAAAGCATTAATGATGGGAGTTTCCATAATTTAAATCCTTCCAAATTCAGAAATGTCAAATTTAATTGTTAAAGATTGGACACTTTCAATGTTTGAGTTGTTTAACGTTTTAGAATTAGTAATGAAAGACTTTTTAAAATACTTTCCTTTTTTCAAATTATCAAAATCTAATATAATTTTAGATTAAATTTCTTTCAATTGCATAAAATTCGCAATTTAAATTCTTCATAGTTAAATCATTTTTTATTGAAGATGGTTGAAAATTGATAATTTCAGTCTAATACTTTACAAGTTGAATAATTTGAAACTAGCAGTGTATGAAATTTAATAATTTTTAATTGCATCTCTCAAAACTTCCAAATTTTATTATAAACTGGAAGAAACGATTTTAAATAGAAAGGTTTCAAATTAGTACAGTTCTTAGATTTTAAAATATTCTGAATTTATTGTTTCAAATTTAAATGGTATAAAATTGTGCAATTAAGAAATTGAAGCCTTTTAGAGTTTAACCGATTATAAACGCATTACATTCAAAATTGGATAAACTAATAAAATTGAAATTTCAAGAATTACGCAATTTTAAATTAAAAGCGCTTCAAGTCGTACAATTTTCGACTAAAGCATTAAGAATTAAAAACTATCTGTTTAAAAAATAAAATTGTTCAAATATGTACAATTTTTAAGTACAATTATATAAATGCGAATAATTTTAGATTGAAAATTTATAACTCAGATAATTTTCCATTACTCAATCTTAGTAATGCGATTGAACAATTATCAGTGCTTCTTTTTTTATTCTGTTCAATTCTGTTAAGTAATTGAGCAATTTGAAGTTTTATTTGAAATTAAAAGAATTTTTGATACTAATTTGATTGATTTACTATATTTTATTTAGTAGTTAATTTCTATTTGATAATAATTTTAATTAATAATCCATTTGATTAAATTTGTAATAAAGAGCGTTTAAAGTAGAACAATTTTTAGATTCGGAGAATTTTACACTGTTCTTTTCGCGAATTAGGAAATTTTAAGTTAAAAGCGCGTACAATTTTAAATTGAAAGTATTACTTCTTTAACAATTTTCAGTTCTTCTAATATAATTAGTTACATTTTGATTGTCCTAAACGTAAAATCGTTCAGTTTTGAATGAGCGCCATTTGAAAATGTTCAATTTGAATTATTTTTTGTTTGAAGACCTTGAAATAAAAATGGGTCAATTTTGAACCTAACTTTTTATGTTTCTTATTCAGAGATGGACTAATTTTGAAAGGTTAGAATTTTTACAATATTAAATGTTTGAGTTTGAAATAGTTCAATTTTAAATGTTTAATTAAATTTTTTAACGCTCCTCATTTAGTATTTGTTAGCGCACGATTCTTTAATTTGTAGATTCTTTTTTGAAAATTTAAATTATAACTACTTTAGTTTTGAAGATTTGAATTTGAAAATTATTTATTTTATTCTAAGTCTTGAGTGGCCGCCCTGACAAAGTATCTGAGAACTGCAAACTTTCTGTTTTTCAGCTGAATTACAAAGCAGTTTGGCATTGCATAATTGGGTGAAAACTTACACTGAGGCTTGTTCTATGAAGACGAATGAAATTGATTCAATGACTTTATCCCAATGGAAATTATATACGATTTATACAGACACTACTGTTTCTTCAAGATCGGCTTTGTTGAAAATCTTTCAAGATTCGTTGAAGATTTACTTACTCTGCAGAGGTACACAAATTAATTCCTATATTTGAATTCGATAGGATTAAATTTAACTTAAACTTCTGATTTAGATCGTCTTTCAAACATTTTTCTATTATTATATATATTTATATTTTTTCACCCTCTAGCTGCAACCGGCGACATTATTTGCTCTAAGAATTTTTATGAATCTTCAAAAGAGGTTTGCATATTATATGTTACAATTTTTTTGGTAAAGTTAATAATCATGCACCTTCTTAGCACTGATTTCTTCATTTAAAAAATATTTCTAGGATGAAATCGAGAAATTGTTGATCCATTGGATGGAGAATGTGAATAAAATTCAAATTGACCACTTGGATTTTTCAACACTACAAATTATAAAGACATTACACTTCAGCTGCTGTTACGCTTTAACAGCAGACCAGAATTCACAAATAAAGAATGCCATGTGCCACTATTTGCTTTCACTATTGCAAAAAGTAATAAGCACTCGTTCATTTGACTTACAATTAGGATTGGTTTGCCTCTTTATGCTTCCCGAATCTAAAAGTTTAAAATGGTTCCCTGCCGAGAGTAAATCGTAAGTAATTCATTAGCTTCTACTAGAAAACGAACACGCTCACTATGTGCGCAATTAATATTATTTTCTGTTTGACGAAAATTTCAAAATTAAAATACAAAATCAATATTGATAAAAAAATTTTGTATTTCATAGTAACTATTATCTAAAATAATATGAAAGAAAAGTAAGGTCAATATTTCCGATAATTGATCAAAATTGATATCTTTACTTCAGAATCAAACCGTTGCATTTACGTTCAAAAATACCAATTTCCGACGAAAAATACTAACTTAACCTAAAGTTGTTCAAAACTGTAAATTTAGCTTTTTAAGTCAAAGTCAAATGATTTTTCTTTAAAGTAACCGATATCCGGTGAAAAAACGTTAATGTACCCTATAATTGTATACATATTGTAAATATTCTTTGAAATCTAATTACTTTTTATTAACAATAGCAAGTTTAGATGAAAAACAGTAACATAACGTAACACAAAATTGTTTAAGATTCCAAAATCTTTTTTTACCTAATATTTTTTGTTCAAAAATGTGATAAATTAAAGTTCGAAATTCTTTTTAAATCTCATAAATTCCCTACTGAGTGTCAATTAGATGACTATTAATTTGCCAAAACATTATTTGCTAATGGCGACCCGTTTCCGAAAAAATTGACTTTTTCAAATTTCTTTTTTATGGATTGAAATGTTTCATTAATTCTCATGTAAAATTATGTCAATATAATATTTTTAACACTTGTTTATAATTTAAAAATCGCTATTTTCTTAAGTTTTCAACAGTTCAAAGTGAAATTTTCAATTCTCATTATTTTTCAAACAGTTAATTTTTCAAAAGTTAAATTTTGAACTGTTGAAAATTGTAGAACATTGGACAATTGAAGTTACAACAGATAAAAATTAAATAAAAAATTTTCTTCCTTTTTCAACGGTTGAAAATTATTTTTTTCCCACGAAAAACACTAACATAAAGATTTTTAACCTTTTTCAAATTATAATGAATGTTGTTTAAAAACACAAATTTTCGGTGTAAACCGCCAGCGTAACTTGAAATTGTTAAAAAGTTATGAATCTTCTTAGAAATATATATTTTTTATTATTGAAACAACAATTTTTTGACGAATAATATTAACACAATCCAAAATTGTTAAAATATGGTAAATCTTGTTCAAATCATAATGATTTTTGTTTGAGAATACCCATTTTCGATGTAATACGCCAAAGTAACCTAAAATTGTTTGGAAATTATCAATATTCTTTGAAATCTAATGAGTTTTGAATAACAATTTCCACATTTAACGAAAAACTCTAGCACTATCCGAAATTTTTCAAGTCTGTAAATTGTATTAAATTAAAAAATTAGTTTAATTTAAATCTAATGGTTTCTGTTTGAAAATACCAATTTTTGGTGTAAAACGCTAATATAACCTTCGAAACTTTATGATTTTATATTAAAACAATATTTTCAATAATTTATTAGACAATTTAAAAGTTTGAATTTAACCGCGTAAGAGTATTAAAAACCACAAAATTTTCTTAATTCGCGTAGGGTTTCCCAGGATTTTTCTTGTTAAAAGGCATTATTTGTAAATTTAATTTTCAAAATAAAAAATGTAAGATATAAAACATTTTCAAGTAATGAAAAGCTTATGAGGTTTTCAAGAACAATAATTGCGAGATTTTCGAGACATATCGTTACACCATTTCTTTTTTTTTAAATATTTTTGTTCTATTATAGCTGTAGCTATCAAGCGGATTATATTCGTCACCGAACGATATCACAGCTAGGTTGGGAATATTTCCATTTAATAAATGACGAGATGCAAGAGGAATATAATAAGTACAGAACATTGCATTATTGGGCGAAAAAGTTATCCAAATACGGAATTTCCTACAAAGGTATTCTACTTTATATCTTTTTAATCATTATTGCCCTATTAAGAGCCCTGGAAATCAAAATTCGACTTCATAAACTGAGGCAAAATAGAGAAGCAATTTTGTCTAGCTTTTATGTAATAATCGAGAAAAAAATTCGCCATATTAGTCGCCCCACGACAACACCACCATTGCAGTAGTGAAGTAAAAAAACTGTTTTATATAACCCTTTTTAGGTAAATAGTAGAATACTCTATTAATACGATGGTGGTGTTATCGTAGTGCAGCTAATAGGGCGCATTTTTTCTGTCGATTATTACATAAAAAATAGAATTTTATGCTGTTCTTTAAATTATGTATACAAAGAGCTAGAGAAAATAGCTTCTCCGTTTGGCTTCAGTTTATTAAGTCCGATTTACCAATGATTTCCAGGGATCTTAATAAGTTCAAGACTTTAACGTGCATTTTACAGAAATGTTCAACAGCAGTACTGAGAGTAGGCGTGAAATTTTAAAACGCGGAATGAGTTCCAAAATAGAGTTTTCGGTAGAACTCATTGAGGAGTTTTGTAAGGACTTCCTGTTTAATTTGGACGACTGTCTGATGCTTTACTTGGAAGTATTGTTGAAAAAGTGGAATCCAACTCTAACTACAGTTACTGTAAACGGAATCAAAGGCAAGTTGCTAAATTGGAACATAAATTGAGTAAGGATCAGGTAAAAAAATGACAATAATTAAAAATGTTTTCAGAATTGAAGATTGACGAGAACGAAGTGAAGAAACTTGAAACAACGTGTAAAAACGTCGTCAACAAAATCGAAGACAAAAACCGTCTGGCGATTAACATTACTTTAATAGAGCCTCAAGTAAATTGAACAATAATGACATATTTATGAATAGAGATTATATATAATTAAATTAATGACTGAATCCATTTCAAGTCAGGCAGATGCACTTTAAGTCACAGAATCTCTCAGCGATAGAAAATATTTTTCAGAGAAAATTAGGCGATAAGTATTTTTCTGAAAAAAAATCTCATGAACTTACGAGAATTTCAATTTTGACCTCTATTTTGAAAAAGTACATACTTTTCTTTGAACTTCTAGAGTTTGAAGCTTGTTTAGATATTCCAACTTTCTTTTTGGATTCTAATGAGTTTTGTTGGCCTCTTTCGAAGTCCATAGGAAAATTGGAAACATTTTTTAAAACAAATTTCACAAAAAACCCACACTTATATTTTTTGCCAGTTTTTTTGTTAAAATTTGTTTTTCATAAGGAAGACATCGTGTGACTTTTGTGCGGGCTACAACATTTTTGTGGCCAGATTTTTTTTTCAAGAAATCGAATTTTTACATTTTTTCGGAAACAACGTAAGGTAATTTCGTGAACATTTTTGTTCTCAAATTGGAAACTACGTGTCACCTAATTTCCTCTAAAAACAATTTATTTCGTCGCTGAGAGATTCTGTCACTTAAAATGTAAAACCTGCACGATTTGAAATGGATCCAGTCTAATATTAATCTAAGTAATTTAATTTTAGATAAATTTCTACTACTATGAAGTATTTTTGATTATCATGGATATCTTGGGCGATAGGAATGAAAGCAGAATCAATCACTTCTACTTCTTACAAAATTATACACGCATTGAGTATGAAAGATGATATATATTCGGGTAATTTCAAAGGTTCTTTAAAAATCGGCTGCGCGACCATGTCAGCAATGCAGCTGGAAATTTTTTCCTAATAGTAGGTGCCCAGAAACCCCCAAAAATGAATTATTATTCTCGAATCAGAACTTTAGGTGATTTGATTTTACTGTCAATTTTACTTTTCTTTTTAAACTTGCATAAAAAGGCAATTTATAACCGATTTACAAGTTTAATGGCTAAATTTATTCGTTTCATAGAGCAGATTTATGCTAAATATTCACCATACACGCAATTGTCAGAGAAGCACCAAAGTTATTAAATCACTAATTACTTGTGAAAAATTGTTGGGCTTTAAAAATTAAATTTATTAACAGAACAATATAAAAAATTGTTGTTTATTATAATTTAAAATTATTTTCTAAACATTTTTCACGCAAAAATAGAAAAAAACGAACGTCAACAATTCTATAAAATAAAAATTGATTCTCTTTCGAAAGTTCTTCGAGGTACATGAAAAAATGTTTTACAAAATAAGTATATTTTATGGCAGGCTTCACAGTCTTTTGCCCTTCTCCTCTTTTTCTCGTTTTACCACTTAAATGCGAACTGATTTAATAGAATCCAAGAAGAAAATCTAATTATTTTGGGTTGAAAGTCCATTCTTTTCGGTTTAAAAGTTTACTGTAAAATTATTGGTTGAGAATTCATCTTTTTTGGCTAAAATTGAATTATTCTGTTAAAAAATCAACAATTTTGTTGAAAAGCCATACTTCTTCGTTTCAAATTCAATTATTTTGTTGAATTTTCCTCTTTTTGGCTAGAAAATTCAAGAATTCGATTGCTTTTTTTTCATTCTTGACTAACGAATTTTTTTGAACTTTTATCTGTTTAGTTTGAAACTTCATCTCTTTTTGTAGAAATTGAACCTTTCTTGGTTCAAAATGCAACTGTCTGGTTAAAAATTAATCTGTTGCGGTTGAAAATGAACTTTTTTGTTGAAAATTCAACTGCTTTGTAGAAAATTCGTATTTTCAGCTGCAAATTTTAACAGTTTGGTAGAACATTGAATTAAATTAAATTAATTTTAGTTGAAAATTATTTTTTTTTTAGTTGATGATTCAAACATTTTGTTGAAAATTCCTTTTTGTTAATTAAATCCAACTGTTTTTTATTTACATTATACATACATAATACATATGTTACATTTTTCGTTGAAAATTCATATTTTTCGGTCGAAAATTCAACTCCTTGGTTGAAAGTTGAAATTGAAGGTTGAAAGTTGAAAATTCTAGTGATTGATTGACAATTAACTTTTTTTTTTGAAAGTTCGACTTTTTGGCTGGAAAATTCAACAGTTTGGTAGAAAATTCAACTATTTGGTACAAAATTAATCTGTTTTGTAGAAAATTAGTTTTTTTTTGGTTGGGAATTAATGGTTTTAACTGAAAATGTAACTATTCCATTTTTGATGGAAACATATTTTTAATTGAAAATTAATATTTTCTAGTTGAAAATTCAACTATTTGATTGAAAATTTCATGTATGTTGTTAAAATTTTCGTTTTGATAGAAAATCATTCTTCTTGGTTCAAAATTAATCTTTTTTGGTTGAAAATTCATCTTCGTAGAAAATGCAATTGTTTTGTTGAAAATTAATCTGTTTCTTATTTTAAAATAAATTCAGCATTTTAGCTAGAAAAATCGTCTTTTGTTTTGTTAAAAGTGGTGTTGAAATTAAATGAACTTTTAGTTTAAAAAATTTATATTCTCAGGTTGAAAATTCAACTGTTTTGTAGAAAATTCATCGCTGAAAAGGCCGCGCAGATTTATGGCTGGAATTAAACAAAATCTTTGGAATTACCCACTTCAAATTTAAAGTTGAATGTTTTTTAATACCTGATATAAAATTTTCCTTGTAGAAAACCAACCGAAATAGAACAAGAACAATGGGTGAACATGAATCCAGATCATAGTACTTTGCCTCCGATTGCTGAATGGAGACTTCCATTTTTGCCAAGTGTAAACCAGTGGAAAATAATCAGTAAGTTTTGTTCTTGATATGGAAATAAAATTATTCATTAATAGAATTTTTTTGAATGGTATCGTGTATTTTCAGCTCCTGAATTAAATTTGAAGACGTACGAAAAATGGTTGGAAATCGCCCCCATTCTGGAGTTGGAAAGTGACCTAATTTGCACTTTAGCAGTCAAAGGTGCAGTGGCTCAAACTTGGGGTGGTCAGAAAGCGGGAAATAATTCTGAGTGGTCATTGTATCCAAAACACAGTGCTTTACTTAAGGAAATTAAAAAGTGCATTCAGCTCATGTCAGGACCGAAGGCATTGGAATATGGAACTGCAGCTTTGTACTATGTAGCCAATCACACGCCACCAGGTGAGCTCTATATCTATGCCACTATTTCTTCACTTTACCTTTAAAAATATTTTCAGACTTTTTCGCTGATTGGCTGAAATAACATGTCTACTATATTAAGTACCAAAATATATACCGGAAATAGTGTAAAAAGGTTAATTTATGTGGATGAAAATAAAAAAGTTGATAATATGATGTCCCTGGAATATTATAAGCTTGTGTTTGGAGGAATAATTTTCTTAATTACAGGGTTTTATTAAGTGTATTGGGTCTGCAAATTAATTCGGTGCCTTTATTTTGATGTCTTTTAACTCGTGGTCAAACTTGAATTTTTTCCCGTCCTAAGGTAATTTCAATAGAAGAACTTTAAACTTTAAAACACAATATAAAAAGTGGCGGCCCTGCGGAGTTACTCTAAAAAATCATTAGTGAATACAATGACGTCCGACAAGGAGTATTTGGAAACTGCAAGTTTTTTGAATTTCAATTGAAAAATCATCATTGGGACATTTCTGAACCCACTTTTTACACGTTTTACGAGTCACCGCCCAGGCTTCTTAGGCTGAGCAAATAGTTTCGGTTGTTTCAGCTGCATTTTTTCAATTGGAATGCACCGAATTAATTTGTAGGCCTAATATTTCTCCATTAATATCCAGTGTGGCCGCCGGATCCGACAACCGGGAAATAACAGTGAATTTATTTTTTAACCGGGAATTATACAAATTTTTAGAAGAAAAATCTATCCAATCACTTGAAATATTACTGTTTATTATTTTGTGTATACATATTTCTATACGTATATCTTTTGATATCATTTTCTTCGTGAAAAAGAAAACGAAAAGATCGCAAATTGAAGTTCTTTATCTCAAAATTTCACCATTTACACATGAAAGAATACATGTTTCGAAATTCGATTCGAAGCCTGTGTGCATTATATACATACAAGTTTATTATTTAAAAAAGTTCATGCCACTATATTGCTACTATTTTTCAAAATTTATGCCACTATTGACACTATTTTTCATCTCTGAAGTGAGCTCGAGCCATGGCAAAATATCAAACTACTGTAAAAAAGTTTTGAATATACGCTTAACATTTTTTCATCCTTTTTTCAATTCTATACGTTTATCAATCTTTAAGGTGCTGATCAAGTCGCAGCAGCTCAAGAATGTTACAGCTACGCCCAATTATGGGAAACGAATTTCAGTATACGAATCGGAAATGATACTACTCTTCAGTCGAGTGGAACTGAAATGGTGGAGGTGAGTCTTCCAACCACTAAATTTTAATGAAATGGTCAGATGGCTTGATCGGAAAATCAGAAAATGAAGAAATTTTCAAGCCAAAAATACAAAATTTCCTGCAAAACAGTTCAATTTTCAACCCGAAAATATGAATTTCTAACAAAAAAGTTAAATTTTCAACATCAAAAATTTATTTTCTACCAAAAAAGTCAAATTTTTAGTCTTTTTATGCAAAATTTTCTCTGCTTCTCAATGGGAAAAGCTCGGTTTTCGAAAGAATGGAGAAAAAAAGTACATGTCAGTAACTTTTTGTAAATTAAATTTCTTAGTCATCTCTCAAGGAATGTTCCAGGAATAATTTCTACTCGATAGATTTTTATTTTTACCCGCCGAACCTCCTTGTACTGTACCTGTAAAATGCCCCAAAATACAAAATGTCAGTTTTATATAAAATTCATGCAGAAGACGGTATTTTTAGAAATTTTTTCAAGATTTATTTTTTTCGATGTGTGACAAGTGTCCAAGTATTTTTAACTAATTTTTAATTGTTTAAACAATTATTATCTGTTTAAACATTTTTTTCAGTAAATCGTGAAAAGTTGCTATTTTTCGTGATAAATGATATAGTTTATGAACGTCAGAAATAATTGGTAATGACCTAATCAACGAATGTTAAGATTCATCTTTTTCTGTTTAGAACATCCGGCTATTATTTAAAGAATTTTTATTCGTTCAAATAATATTTTCCCATGTAAATCTTGAAAAGTCATTATTTACCATTATTTACTGGAATTAATGAAAATGAAAGATGGAGAAAATTCTAGTTTTTTAAAATCTTTTACACTATGTCGCTTATTAATCAGTATTTTTTTTATCTTGAAGAAATATATCTGAAAAAATAATTATTCATAACGTAACAGAATTTTTTTAAATGACTATTGTCTAAAAAAGTAGAGCTTAAGTTCTGAGATAATACTGAATAATAAGCGTCATAGTGTAAGATATTCGAAAGAACTATAATTTTCTCCACCTTTGCTATGAAGAGGCGCAAGTGAATAATTATTAATTGTTGCAATGTTTACAAACTATTTTCCACAAAACATATCACTCTTAAAATTCATGAACTGCATCATTAATTTCAGAAAATAGTAACTTTTCAAGATTTTTAGGGGAAAAGTTATTTAAAAAAATAAAACTTTATAAATGATTGCAAGCTGTCTTTCACAAAATATATAACTCTTAGTATTCATCAACTACGATATTAATTTTGGAAAGTAGTAACTTTTCAAGATTGACAGGGGAAAAACTGTTTAAACAATTACGTTTTTAAAAAATAATTGCCAAATATAGTTGAATAAATATACTACTCTCAACGTTTGTTAATTGTGTCATTAATTAAAAAAATAATAACTTTTCACTATTTGCAGGGGAAATAATTGTTTAAAATAATAGATATTGTTTAAATAATTACCAAACGTATTAAACAAGAAATATTACTTGAAATACTGAAATACTTGGAAACTTGTCGCTTTTCGAATAAATATAATTCATGTTGAAAATTCCAAAAAATATCGTGCTTAGTCTAAATTTTACATAAAACTCCTATTTTGCATTTTTAGGGCATTTCCCGGGCATAATTATTTCCCGGGCCTTTCTTATTAAAAACCCCATGTTAATTTAAAAAACCCGGACGCACAGGTTAATATTGACCAATTTGAAAAAAAAAAATGGAATTCTTTTTTCAGAAAATGAACAAATTGGGGAATCGATCACCAAAAATCGAAAGTCGAATCAAAAATCGGAAAACTGACAATCAGGGAATTTTCGATAAACTGAAGTTGATGTTAGTTTTATTATTTTGTTAAAAATTCAACAATTTTTTTAAAAAGTCATTCTTTTTGGTTGAAAATTCGTGTTTTTTTTGGTTGAATTCAAATATTTTTGGTTTAAAAATAAAATATTTTCTGATTGAAATATCAACTATTACATTTTTCGTTGAGAATCAATATTTGTTCGTTGAAAATTCAACTACTTAGTTAAAAATTCAAAATGCATCTATTTTGTTCAAACTTCTGTATTTTATGGAACTCGTCTTTTGTGATGACTAATTCATATTTTAGGTTTAGAATTCCTTTATATATTCAAATATTTTGTTGAAAATTCATGTATTTTGTTAGAATTAATTTTTTTTGGCAGAAACATAATTTTCTTAGTTTAAATGTACCTTTTTTGTTTTATTGTAAATTATTTTTTTTACTGAAAAATTAAATATTACATTTTTTGTCGAAAGCTGCTCTTTTTGATTTTAATATTCTTGTTAGAAAATTTATCTGTTCGGTTTAAAATTTAACTACTCCGTTGTAAATTTATTTTATATGATTGAAAATGACCTTTTTAACGAACATTTAACTATTCTATTTTAAATTGAAGGTTGTTTTGGATGAAAATTCCTCTATTTTGTTGAAAAATCGTATTTCTTTTTGTAAAAAAGTAAATTCATTGGTTGAACCTTCATCTATCTTTTTGATTAAAAATTAATTTCTTTGGTTGAAAATATATTTTTCTAACTAAAAATTCAGCATATTCTATTTATGGTTGAAAAATTTATAATTTTTAGTTGAAAGTTCATTTAGTTTGTTGAAAATTTGTCTTTTTTGCTAAAAAATTAATATTTTGGGTTATAAATTCAACTTTTTTGTTAAAAATGCATATTTTCGGGTTGAAATCTCAACTGTTTTGCAGGAAATTCGTCTTTTTGGCTTAAAAATTTAACAGTTTGTATGCGATTTTTTTCTTCATCGGCTGAAAAATCTTTCTCTGTTGAAAATTCATCTTTTTGTTATCATCGTTTTGTTAAATCAGGACATCACCCTAAATTTGATGTAATCTTTGCCAACCCTTTATGTTATCCTCCCTTTTCAGAAAATCAAATCTAAATATCATCGTTTCACTTCGAAACATATTCTCTACACACACGGATTGGGACAAAAACGTTACCTGACTGATTCCTTGATACTGTATCCTGAAAAATTGATTCGAGAAATCTACATGGACGAAAGCATTCCCCTAAGATACAGAGCTGCTACGCCAACTAGGCCGGATATAAATTCAGCTGCTGACTGCTTCGGCAATCTTTTTAATCTTAATATGGTTAAACTTCGCACGGATTTACTTTTAGAGTGGCTCCAGCCAGAAGTGAAAGACATGAGGATGAATGATAGTACTACAGAGATATTTGGGTTGGCGAATCAAGATGTGAATTCAGCCGACGAAAATCTATTGAGGTATGGATAATACAGGGTGGCCACTGTACCGGGAAATGGCTGAATTTATTTTTTGACCGGAAATTTTACGAATTTTTAGAAGAAAAATCTATCCAATCGCTTGAAATATCATAAATTTCATATCACATGATATAATCAGGGTGGCCGCTGGATTGGGAAATGACCGGGAAAACCAGAAAATGATCGAGAATTTTTTGACTGGGAAAACCCGGGAAAGGACAGTGAATTTATTTCTTCACCGGGAATTTTACAAATTCTGAGAAGAAAAATCTATTCAGTTACTTGAAATATCATAAATTTTACATCACATCATATAATCAGAGTGGCTGCGGGAATTTTACCAATTTTCAGAAGAAAAATTTAAAACAAAAAAATTAATAATAACCTTTCTATCTTTCTTTTTTTTTGAGATATTATTTATAAAGGAAGCCCTTCAAAAAAACTAGTCATAATTGGTCCAAGTCCTTTTGGGAAATTTTGTCTAGTTTCATAAACTACAAAATAAATGACTGTCAGTAAAATCCACCGAAAGCCACTTTCCTGTGTACTTTGTGTGGGGTCCTTTAAAATAAGCTCGATATCAACTTTTTAAAATGTTAAGTTCAATTGCTAACTTTTTCTATCATGATATCATTCAGCTGACAATGCGTAATTCTAAAATCGTTTATTTAACAAAATTTCCATTCTAGATCTTCATTTTTAAGCTTGCATTTTTAATTTAAAGAATTCATAAATGCAATTTTGAAGATATAAACAACTAAAAATTAAAAGCGATTGAAATATAATTTTTTTATAAAAATCGTTTTTAGTTAATCAATTGTAAATATAAATTAATGATGTTTAAAATTGAACTGTACTTTAAGTATCCAGAAGTGAGCAATAATTGATTTCTCAAGACTTCAGTATCAAAGATGGAATTTTTAAAAGAGAAAATATTCCTGAACATGAGAACGATTTGAAAGATAAAAAAGGTTAAGCAATTTTATTTTTCGTCGGACTTTTTCATATCATTGTGAATGGATTTCCAACGTTCTAAGTATAACCAATTTTCAAATATAAATTCTTTAATGGTAGAGATAATTAAAATATTATTTAACTTTATTTAAAAACTATAAAATTTCTTATGAAAAGATTGTTTCTTCTTTTCCACATGTAAAAATATATATTTCATTTTTCCCCTTTTTTTGCAATTTTTTAAAGCTTAGAAGCATAAATGTGACTATTCTGTGTTTTGCCTAATGAAAAATAAATTTCTTCAGGGCTTCTTATATTCTCGACCACGGAGACTCAGTACAATCCGCCCATTTTCTGATTAATATTTCATTTAACGAGGAAACAAATGATTTTGGACCTGGTGTTCGTTATCGTGCGCTTCAAGTCTTGCAAACAATCTTGGACGTAAATGCTTTGCAAAATTTAACAGGACGTGATATTAACAATATCAGGTAAGTTTTATGAGAAAAGTTATGTCTTCTCTTTATTGACAGAAGAAATTGCAATTTATTAATATTTTCCAGGCGATACATGAAGCATTTACAATACTCGAGCGAACTCGAAAATCTCGGCCTGAGATACAGCGTTAGCAGTTTTGAAACTTGTTCAAAACCTGAACTTGCTCAGATGTTGCTGACGACTCAGTTTCATTCGCCGTTGCTACTTTCCCTTATTTTACGCATTTGCCTGGACTTTGGCGTAGAGGATTACCACTTGTGGGATAAAACTTTGAACAAAATGGCAAAGATGTCAATGGTAAGTTATCAAATAAGCTACAAATTATACCAATTGAATACAGGGTGGCCACCCACCCGGGAAATTTTCCGAATTTCATAATTCGCGCATTTTGTAGCTTGTAAATTGTTGCTAAATAACCTTAAAACAACAAGTTTTAGGTTCCTTTCAACAATATATCGCGTTTTTCTAACTCAAAAGGGAAGACCGGCAATTGTCAATTTTAGTTTTGGTTCATAATTTTTGTAATCGAAGCTCATTACCTGAGTATTAATTTGCCAACGCAATAATATGCAATTTTTCGCCGTTTTCGATATAATCGACTTTGAAAAACTTTAAATCTGCCGGTAGCTCAGCAGCTCAGTAACGCTTCGGTTTAATATCCGACAGGTTGCATGTTCGTTTCTCGCTGCTTAAACTTTTTTAATTTATTTTTTATTCATTAAAATGTTTATAAATCTAATTTCCTTCAATAATCTTCAAAAATTATGCAAATAATAATTTTTTGTCTTTTTTTCATGGAAAAACTTAATTTTTTTAACCTTATCATGTTTTCCGCAAACAAATTATGAATGTTATTAATAGTTTCCATAATGTTTACCAATTATCTTTGAAATTAGAAGTATGACCGATGTTTTTGAAAAGCAAAAACTATTAATTGAAAAAAAAACTATCCTCCAGATCAAGACAGTATTCATATTTCATACCTTCCGAAGCCAAAATGGCTTTGATGCAAATAAAATCAGGCGTGTTTCCCAATAGATACTTTTAAAAAATCTTGTTCTTGTAAAAACTCATCGTTTATTTGATAAAATACGAGGTTTGAAAAACCTTGTACATACTTCTCATTTTAAATAAAATTGGTAAACGTTATGAAAAGAATTAATGGAATTTATATAAAATAAATCTATTTGCAAAAAACATGATAACGTTGAAAAAAATTCAGTCTTTCCATGAAAGCAGGCATTATAAAAATTATTATTAACATTATTTTATAGAAAATATCTACACATACAAAAAAATCAGGCGATTCGTACCGAAATCTCGATAAAAATAACCCCTTTTCCAGCTCCCCCCATTTAGTACCGTAGATATACGGCTATTTGTACCGAAATTTCAGCACAAGTAACCACGGCTAGTTTTAAAAGATTATTGAAGGAAATTATATTTATAAATATTTTAATAAATTAAAAATAAAATAAACTGGATGATATCGGTCATATAGAATTGCTCTATCGTTGATTTTAAATTAATGAATTTTACACTGTACATTAAAATGATAGCATTTTAAAAATCGCGATGCACAATATAAAAATTATTTATTTTTAACGTTTAGTTTCAAGATCCTAATTTAAGAATTCTTCAATTTTTTAACAAAGTTTGGGAATGTTT
This sequence comes from Andricus quercusramuli, assembly GCA_932178445.1. Classification (NCBI taxonomy): domain Eukaryota; kingdom Metazoa; phylum Arthropoda; class Insecta; order Hymenoptera; family Cynipidae; genus Andricus; species Andricus quercusramuli. The sequence continues at coordinate 130,469 of CAKNXH010000818.1, read as the reverse complement.
AATTTTTAACGTTTCAAGTTGGAATTCATTAATTTTGAAGATTTTCAATCACAAAACATATAACTTTCAGAGTGTTTAGAATAACTAAACTTTAAAAGTTCACAATATTTCTTGCAATATTTAAAATTCTGCGATTTTGAACGGTGAAAATTACATTGATTTTCCTTGACAGAAATCATTTATTTAAAATATCTATGATTTCAATTTAAAAGTATAGTTTTTAATGCGCAATTCTAAAACAGTTTAACCTTTAAGGCCTTGAAAATAAAGTTTTTTTTGCTTCAAAAAGTTAAATTTGAAAATCTTTTGTTTGAAATTTCTTAAATTTTGAAGGTTTCGAAATTGTCAGAGGTTTAGTTGAAGATTTAAACAAATTCATCACTTCAAATTGAGAAATATTTATTTTGAAAATTTCAAGAATGAATAATAATTCTAAAGCAAGTATTAAAAATTAAACGATTTGAAAGTAAAAAATAAAAAATTGAGTTCTTTCAAATCAAAATAGATAAAAATCAAACTATATGAAATTTACACCTAAGTAATTGAATAATTTCTGTATTTTTAATGGTTACAATTTTATAGTTCTGAATTTTCATGCTGAAAATTAAATTTTCAATTTTTCCCTTTCATAGTTTTAATTTTGCAATTGAAATTGAATTGTTTTGACTTTAAAAAGTATAATTAACATTCTAAAAATTATTAATTGTTAAACGATTCAAATTTAGTTACAATAATTTAATTTTTAAAGGTTTTTACTATAAAAAAAGTTTTAATATTGATTTTTAAATGAAGTTCCTGAGTAGAATTTTTTCAGTTTTGATGTTTATCATTTAAAATTACTATGAATTTTGAACCCTTTTTTAGAATATTTTAATTCATTTTTTGATTTTAGAAAAATTTGGCTACTAAGATTTAGTGTTAAATACTAATTTTTTAAATGTAATAACAATTTAAAATTCTAGAATTTCAGAAACTTTGAATTAGAAATATGCAAATTGATTTCAAAAGATTTCAAATTGTCAAATTTTAATCGCTTTGAATTTATAATTATTAAAATTCAAAAGTTTTACATTTTCCATTATTCAATTTTAAACGTTTTGAATTATAAAAGAAACAATTCAGCTCCTTTCTAATGAAATTGTCAAATTTTCAAAATTTTAGTCTGAAATTTTTCAATTTTGAGAGCATCTGTTTAAAAAATTTTTAACTTCAAATTATCTCATTTTAAACCCTTTTATTAAGAAATTACACAAGTTAAATTTCTTTCAATATATTTGTTTTAAGTGTTCAAAGCTTTCAACTCGTAATTATTAATTATTGTTTCAAAAATTTTTTAAACATAATATTTAGAAATTTGTTTAATAATGGATTTTTAAATTATTTATATTTCTAATGTTAGGAAATATGATTCAGGGACAATAGATTTCTTGTAAAAAGGTTTGCTGATGCTCATCGGCTTCAGCAATTGATCATATATGTGAAAAAACTTTGGGTTTTGCAAAGAGAGTATTTTTTTCTAAACCGAGAGAAATCACGAATTTTTATCGGGAGAACCGAGAGAAAGCCGGAAGAGGAAAATGATAAAAGTAGTGGTCATCCTGGAATACTAATTTTTTTAAATCATTACGTAAATAACTTTTCTACATTTTATTTACGTCAAAGGTGACAGAACTGGAAAGATTTTTACCCATGGTAGCAACCCTAAGTCATGTTGTTAATAGTACCGGATACGTAGCAGGATGGCAAGTAATAATAACAGAAACCTTCAGAAGAATAGATATTAATCCAACTCCAAAACAGATAGAAGATTGCATAAGGGCTCTGAGGCTTTTGCACACTTGCCCTGTTGTTAACAAGTTAAACTTCAAGGATATAATACAGTATTGCTTTGACTGTAATCAGGCCCAATTCGCCGTTATTCTTCTGCCATTTTTGGACGATGACCAGAAGAATAATGTTTTAAAGGTAATTTAATTAATTTATAACTTCAAATATTCATGTTTCCACCATTTATCTACAGAAATACATTCTGTAAATTTTCTGAAGAGCGTTGTTTATACAATTCGTTTAAAACATTAAAAAATAGGTTGCAAAAGTCAATTTTTTTAGTATTTCATTGTAAAAGCAGAATGTATTTCTGTAAATAAATGGCTGAATAGTGCATTTATTTATAGAATTTGTTTATAATATTAACAAATATGTTTTAAGGACAAAGTTTTCTGATAGAACATCAGTATTAAATGAATTTAAAGTCGTTTTGGTTAGAAAAAAACGTATTTCTGTGAATAAATGGCCGCATAAAGCATTTGTTCATAGAATTTGTTTATAACGTTAAATGACTGCATGTTATATTTGATTATATACAAATTATTTGTATTGCAAAAACACCAACTTTTAAATTTGTTTATAAGGTTGTCTGATTGAATTTGAGTACTGCGCAAAAGTTGCCCACCCATATCAACTTTTCACCTGAAAAAACTTTTTCCGCTCGAAAAATATCTATTGTTCGTTCTTTGGATTTAAAAACACAAAATTTTGAAAAAAAAGTTTCCTATTAGTTCAAAAATTCTGAAAATTTGTGTATATGTACGGTTATTACTAGTGAGCACTAATGTAAAATTAGAAATTCAAACGAAATTTTTTGCTCAATTTAGAATTCTTTGAAAATAGACAAAAAACGTGTTTCTTTGGATTGAGTAAAATACACACATTTTGGATAAATTTGAAGAGCTCAAACCACGAAAACTTGTTTACATGAAAGCAAAAAAAAACATGTTTCTTTGATTTCAGCTGAAGAAATTTCAGGTTTGACATATTCCACTTTTCCCGAAAAAGTGTGCTTAATTTGAACTAAAAGAAATTTTTTTTAGTTTTCAAGAATTTGAATTTTCAAATCAAAAGAACGAACGAAAGATATTGGCAAATCAAATAAAGATTTTTCAAGTGACAAGTTGGATTAGGTGGGCAACTTTTGTGGGGTATTGAAATTCAATCAGAAAAAAAATTTGGAAAACGAACCGGCATATTGTCTATTCGAGTGCAAAGATTCAACAAAGGTTTCAATTATTTACAGGATTTAAAAACTAGAATTATATTTCAAAAGATTACAAGAGATTTCGCAAAGATTTCAATGATTTCATAAAGATGTCAATAGATTTCGAAAGATTTCATAAAGATTTGAAAGATTACACAAAATTTAAAAAGATTTCAGCAGATTTCAATCATTTCAGAATAAATTAAATTGCAGAGTAAATCGTTCAAAACCTTTTGGAAAATATTCTTTCTAGTCCAAAAGTAAAATATCAGTCGGGGGAAACCAAGAAAGTTTAGGATTTTACCCAAAAACACCAAAAATCTAAAAAATGAAAAATTTGCAAAAAGCTTGTTCATAAATAATATTATTTATGTTGTGTTTAAACTACTTACACTAACATATTTTTGAAATGCTAATTACGAATACGATCATGAAAATATTCGCAAATTACATTCTAAAGGTCAATTTGAAAAATTAATCATTTGATTGCCAAAAATAGCAATTATTGGTCATTTTTCCACCTGGAAAAGGGACAGAGTGTGACTGAACACACGCTTCCCCTTCTTCAGATCTCCCTTTCCATTTAAAATAAAAAAATTTGGTATACAAATTTATAATTTATTAATGAAACCAAATTTTTTTAACATATTATAATTTTAATATTATTTATGAAAATTTTTATTTTTTTGTATTATAATATTTCCAATTACTCAACTGTTAAATGTTAAAATTACATAAAAATATTATGCAGATTTATTAAAACAATTAACTGAAACCTATTAACACATAACTTTAATAAATTCTTCGATCGATTTATACTTCTTTCTATATAATAAATTCCTTCTTATTGCCTAAGGTTGTTTTCATCTCAATCCGCTTCTTTAAACATACTTAACAGAAGGTTTCACTGAAAAAATTTAATAATTTATTTCTCGCAATCTTAATAAAAGTTTAATAATATTTAAAAAAAAATAATAAGAAGATATATAACATTTCGTTATGTAGAAAATACAAAAATGATTTCATTCAATAACAAAAAATTACTCATTTTCGTTAATTCTTTAATAGTGAGGGGTTGATCATTCCAATTTTGAGTTTAAGAGATTACAAAGAATGTTATGAGACTTCAAGAGAATAAAAAAGATTTTTAGCGATTCCAAATAATTTCTAGAGATTGTAAATAATTGTAAGAGGTTTAAAAGATTATCACAGAATATCTATACATTTCAATATATTTAAGAAGATTTCAATAACTTTTAAGAGATTTTAAAATATATAAATCGGTTTTAAAGCGTTTCAAAATATTTCATTCAGGACAAATCACAAAACATTTTTTTGTTTTAATGGATTTCAGAGAATTTTCACGATTTTTAAAGTATTTTAAAAGATTTTAGGAATTTTCCAAGTATTTCAAAGTATTTCTGTAGATTTCACTGCACTTTTATTGCAAGTAACTTTAAAACATTTGAAGGGATTCTCAGATTTTCTAGAGATTTCAAGTGATTCCAGAATATTTCAAGGAATTTTCGAGAATCTTTTGAGATTTTAATGGATGGCACATGATTTTAGAAGACTTCAGGGGATTTAGAGAGACTTTAACGATTCAAAAAACAGTTTTCCATGGATTTCAAAATATTTCACGGGATTTTACAAAACTACTAAAGATTTCAAGTTGATTTCAAATAAGATTTCAAGGGATTTCAAGAGATTTGTAAAGACCACAAAGTATTTTTAAATGTTTTAAGGATTCTCGAAGTGTTAAAAGATGTATGAAATATGTATTTTAAGAGATTTCGAAGATTTTGAATTATTTCTAAAGATTTCGGAGGGTTTCACAGGATTTCAAAACATTTGAAGGAATTTCAGGGGATTGAAAAATATTTAAAAATCTTTCAATGGAACTCTAAGGATTTCAAGTAATTTGAACAGGTTCAACCAATTATAAGACAGTTCAAATGATTTCACAAAAAATGTATGGGATTTCACGGGCTTCCAAAATTTTTAATTGATACGACGGACTTAAAAAAATTTGTGGACAGAAAAATCTCGAAAAATTGCATTCCGAACCCTGTAAAGTTCACGAAAAAGAAAACATTCGAAAAAGAACATTCTCAAATGTATCAAATTGTAGACAAATAAGAATTTCCGAATTTGAAAATTCCCGAATAATAAAATAACCGAAACAATGAAATTTCTGGAATTATGAAATTCCCGAATCTACACAATTTAAAAATCGTTTTAATATTATATAAATATAAATAATAAAGTCAACAATATTTTCATTCATTATTTTTCAATTTATTTTTTCATTAGAAAAATATTTTTTTAATTGTTCAGATTTGGGAATTTTCCAGTGTTGGAAAGTCGAGAATTTTAAATTGTCGAAAATGTTATAATTTCGGTATTTTTCTTTTTCAAATATTTTGTTTTTCGGCAATTTGATAGTGTCGGTTGTTTTTCGGGATTTTCAAGTCGTTACAAATTTTGAAGTTTTTCAAAGTATTTGAAATTATTTAAAGGGATTGCATGAGCTTTAAGAGAAATGTATAGGATTTCATTAGCTTTCAGAAGATTCGAAGGCATTTTAAGAAATTTTGAAAGGTTTAAAAGGTTTCAAAAGATTGAATTGTTTTTATAGGGTTTGTGGCCAGCGAACCATCAGTAGCCATTTTCTGATATATACTTATAGTATTTGAAATATGAAAATATTTAATGCGCAGCGCACATATGTGTTGGCTGGTAGAGATAAAACTAGAAATTATTGAAAACTAAATTAACGATTAAATTCAAATTTGTAAATATTTTAAAAATAAATAATAAATCTACAGTTTTAAGTAAAACAGTTTCGTTGGAAACCAAAAAACATTAAAAAATCAATTATTAAAAAGGCCGTGGCTACGTGTACCGAAATTTTGGTACAAATAGCTGGATTTTTTTTTATATAAATAAGGGAGTTGGAAAATGGGCTGTTGGTACGAAAAATTTGGTACGTATAGCTGGATTTTTTTGGTACGCGTAGACACTTCCTATTAAAAAAATGAAATTTCGATCACTTGTCTTTTTTGGGTAAAATACAATTGTTTTTTTGTCTCCCGCGACTGACATTTTACTCTTGGACTGTAAATAAGATTCTCAAATAGGTGTTGAACCATTTACTGCAAAATTCGAAAAAGTCATCAAAGTAAGCAATTACCCAGACAAAGAGGGACCCCAAAATAAGCCGAAAATTCGCCCCTTTTTTGCGCTTAACGTAGTTTTTGAAGGAAAGAACGTAAATTGACGCAACAAAGCCCAAAATTATCGTCAATGCATGCTGTAACCGGGTTTGTAATTAGTTTACCCTTTCAACCCCCTTTAACACTGGAAAACTACCCCTATGAGGGGGTGGAAAATACGTTATAAACAAGAACGTGTATACAGTATTTTTTAATTCTTTTTTTTGTCCATATATAAAATCAATTAGCGTACGTATATAATATTTACGTTAATTCTACTTACTTAGCACCATTTCAAACCTTAAAAACCGAAAAACTACCCCTGTCAGGGGGTGGAAAATACTTCATGACTAAGAACCCAATTAGGGGTAGTCATTCAATTCTTCAGTGTTAAAAGGGGTTGAAAGGGTAAACTAATGACAAGCCCGGTTACAGCATGCATTGACGATTATTTTTAGCTTTGTTGCGTCAATTTATGTTCCTTTCTTCAGAAACTACGTTGGGCGCAAAAAAAGGGGCGGATTTCGGGGTCCCTCTTTCAAAAGATTTTACAATTTTTTCGAAAGATTAAATTGATTTCACACAGATGTCAAAGATGTAAAATGATTTTATGAAGGCTTGTACACCCGATTTTAAAAGTGGTCAACTACTGAATGAAAACCGTATAAGAAATAAAAATATAAACGGTGTTTTATTCGCAGGTTATTAAAACGACATTTAACGTATCAGACGTTATCAGTAAACTGGAAATGTTATCGTCGAAAGGAGTGCTTGCAGTTTCATACGTGAGTTATATACTTTATGGTACATTATATACATTTTTTTAGAAATTTTAAATTAAATGTAATGCTTTCCTTTTATTTCAGTCTGTGCAACTATTAAGAGAAATATCAAAAGATTAAGACAAGTCTTGGAATGCAGAAGATTTAAAAATAAATTTGTATTTTTATAATAAATGATTTTTTATTACAATTTGATATTTACATGATTTGCATTTTTTTAATGTAAAGCACTGACCTTTATTCTCGCACCTGATCTTTGTAATCCTCAATTACTAATGATTTGTCCCTAACTATATTTACTTTGAATCCACTTGCTGCCAAATTCGATGATACAATTTTTACACGATGAACAAGAAGGAAGTCAGGATTATCTGGACTTTTACCAACTATTACATCAATTTCATCACCTTCACGAACCTAAGACATGGAAAAAATTATATTTTATAAGTGATTTAAAGAATAGAAGAAAATAATAGTTAAACTCTTAAAAGGGTGTCTACCCTACCTGAAAAACCTGGAAATGGCATGGAATTTTGTCGAGAACGTGCTTAATTTGATTAAAAATTAAAATATAAAATTTAATAACAATGATTCTTCAATTACAAAAGTAGCTTTATGACGCTATTCAACTTTTTTCGAAAATTCGTTTTTTTTTGTTTGAAATTCATTTTTTAACTGAAAATTTAACTATTCTATTTTTGGTTGAAAATTGATCGTTTTTATTTAAAAATTCAAGAGTATCGTTGGAAATTCATGTACTTTGTTGAAAATTCCTTCTTTTTGGTAGAAAATTAATCTTCTTGGTTGGAAATTCATCTTTTCGCTTGAAAATTCAATAGTTTGTTCAAAATTTGTTGCCTCTCTTTACTGAAAAATCTTTCTTAGTTGGAAATACAACTCACGTTGAAAAGTTTTTTTTCTGGTTGAATTCAACTATTTTTGAAATTAAAATCTTCTGTTGTGAAATAATTACTACATTTTCCGTTTAGAATTCATAATTTAGCTTCAGACAAATATCTTTCTTAGTTCAAAATTAGTGTATTTTGATGAAAAGTCGACATTTTTGGTAGAAATTGATCTTCTTGGTTGAAAATTCCACTATTCCAGTTAAAGGTTCATTATTTTAGTTGAGAATTAATATTTTCTGTTTGAAATTCAACTATTCTAATCGAATATTCCGTTATTTTAGTTGAAAATTTATCTCTTTTTTTGAGCAATAATTTTTTAACTGAAAATTTAACTACTGAATTTTTGGTTGACAATTTATCTTTTGTAGCTGAAAATACAAGTATTTTGTTGAAAATTTGTCTTTTGGTAGAAGTTAATTTTCTTGGTTGAAAATTCATTTTTTGGTTGAAAATTCCAATATTCCAGGTAAATATTCGTTGCTTTAGTCGAAAATTCACCTTTTTTGTTGAAAAACTAACTATTTCAGTTAAAGATTCATAAATTAAGTTGAAAATTCATCAATATGGTTGAAAATTGATTTTTTAAAGTTAAAAATCAACTATTTGTTTCAAAATTAGTATTTTATAGTTTAAAATTTAACAATTTCGTTGAAAATGCATGTATTTGGTCGAAAAATCATTTTTTTGGTAGAAAATTAATCTTCTTCTTTAAAAATTCATCTTGTTGGCTGAAAATTCAAGTATTCGAATTAAATATTCGTTACTTTAGTTGAAAATTTATTTTTTTCACTGAAAATTCAACTTCCATTTTTTGTTGAAACCTGATATATATATATTTTTTAATTCAACTATTTGATTGATAATTCATGTACATATTTGGTTGAAAAATAGTATTGTTGGTAGAAAATTAATCTTTTCGGTAGAAAATTCAACTACATATTTGGTTAAAAATGCATCTAAGTTCTTGAAAATGCAATATTTTTACTTGAAAAGTTAGGAATTTGAAGCTGTTTAAATTGAATTTAATCTGTTACACACATTAATTTTTCCTAGATATGCACTGACTTTCACGTCTAAGAATATAAAATAAAATTTTGTTTGAATTATTATTGAAGTTTTTGGACTTTGGGGACAAATTCAAGAAAGGATTAATTATACTTTTAGTATTATTTAATTATTTAATTAATCGATGGTGCTCATATTCCGACTCTTAAGAAATGCGAAATATGTTTATCGCTCCCTACTATGAAAAATATTATACCGGAAAAAAAACCTGGAATTGTCAAGGAGTTTTTTTCCAGGATTTGAGTAGACACCCTGACTTAGTACTTTACTTAATTTTTACTTAATTTTACTTAATAAAAAAATTATTACCTCTATACTTTTTTTGAGAATTTTCTTCCCATTGACCCGAACTTTACTTTCGTAAAAGGCTGAATCTACTTTGCTGTAAATTTAGAAAAATACCAATTTTTATATTTAATATGAGTTTCTCAGGGTGGTTAGCGGACTGGGAAATCGAAAAAAACCGTGAATTTTATTTAATGTGTAGTCGAAAATCAGAAAGAGAAAAATCTGGTTTCTTCACGTATCGTCTATAATACCATCAAAGTTTTTCGATGATTGCTTCAATTATTTTAATATTAATTATATGAGTTGAACCTTTTTGCCTTAAACTAGTTAAAAAGTATTAGATTTCTCTATAAAATGAACCAGGATGAAGGCATTTTCTCTATTTTATAAGAAGATATTGAAAAAATAGTGCAAATTGTAATGTTTTCTTCAGATTTTGACAAAATCTAATAAACGATTGAAAAAGTTGATACAAAAAATTTGGAAAAATGTAAAGACATCTTTAAGAAAGTAATAATGAAAATCTTTATTTCTTTCGGAAGAAAAAATATTGACATTTTTCCAAAATTATTGTTACAACTTTAAACATATTGCAGAATGCCAATAAAAATGTTCACATTAATAGTGTTAAGTTGGTGTGATTTTATAGTTTACGTTGTAAATGATCCCAAGGATATTGAAAAATGTGTATTACATTCCATTTGATTTAAATTTTAAGAAAACATTTAAATTTGCACTACATTTGCAATATATTCTTAAGAAATTTACGAAATGACATCATCCTAGCTCATTTTATAGAAAATTCCCAAAGCTTTCAAGCTATTCAGGAGAAGAAATTTTAATTTTCATATAATTAACATTAAAAGAACTTAATAAGCAATTATCGTTAAACAGGTGGTGCCATGCTTGTGATCAGCAACGTAATTTCTATTACTATTTATCACATTAGCCTGTGATTGAGAATATTTTTGGCACCTGTAAATAAATCATTGTTTTCTTTACAACATACATTTTTCATATTTATATTATATACAAAAAGAAATAATTAAATTGCTCGGAGGAAAAAAAAATATGGTCGGGTAAAACCCGAGAATTTCAAATTGCCGGATCACTAGACACCCTGGTTTTTACTTATTTTATAAAGGTTCATATATACATTACACATTGTTTTTTAAATTTGAATGAGTAATTTTGAATTTGAAATAGGTATAAGTCTCTCGAGAAACATCAATTTGAAAATTACAAACTACAAATATTTCACATGGTTTAGAATAATAAATAGTAGTTGCTTAATTATATAAGGAAAATATCAAAAGCGATTATATGAATTTTGAACGGCCCTACAGTGCGCCGGATTGGGAATGTATTGTTCTTAATCTACTGTTCATAATTCTAATATAATTTAAACCAACAGAACGTAAAAATTAGACACTTTACCAATATTATTTTTTATCTGTGAAGAAAAAAGAGAACAACAATTATCTAGTCTGTGTTTTGTTAAAATTTATCTTCTTTAGTTGAAAATTTCACTATTTGGTTAAACATTCATGCGCTTTGTTAGAAATTCGTCTTTTCTGGTAGAATATTAATCTTCTTGGTGAAAAATTCATCTTTTTAGTTGACAATTCATTTCTTTGGTTGAAAATTGAACTACTTTGTTGAACATTCATTTTTTATGATTTAAAGTTAATTTTTTTAACTGCAAATGTAATGAATTTTGTTGAAAAACCGTCTTTTTTAGTAGGAAGTTAATCTTCTTGGTTGAAAATTAATTTTTTTTATTAAAGATTCCTCATTTTAATGGAGAATTAATTTCTTCGGTTGAAAATTGAACTATTTTGATGAAAATTCTTTTTTGTGAGAATTATTTTTTTTTTTATAAAAATTTAATTACTCCGTACTCAGTTGGTGAAAAATTAATTTTTTTGACAATTCACTTCGTTAGTAAAAAAATCAAGCACTTGGTTCAAAATTAATTTTTTAATTAAGATTCAGCATTATAGTTCAAATTTCATTTCTTTAATTGAAAAATTAACTATTTTGTTGGAAAACTTTCTTTTTGTTTTGTTGGAAAATTCGTCTTTTTTGTAGAAAATTAATCTTCTTGGTTAAAACTTCATTTTTTTATTAAAGATTCCTCATTTTATTTGAGAATTAATTTCTTCGGTTGAAAATTGAACTATTTTGATAGAATTTCTTTTTTTAGTGAAAATTAATTTTTTTAAATAAAAATTTAATTACTTTTATGCTCAGTTGCAAATGTATCTTCTTGAGTTAAAAATTCAACTATTTGGTTGAAAAAGCATCTTTTGTGGTAGAATATTAACCTTCTTGATAAAAAAACATTTTAATTAACAATTCACTTCTTTGGTTCAAAGTTCAACTATGTTTTTGAAAATTCATGCACTTTGTTGAAAATTTGTCTTTTGTGCTTCTTGGTGAAAAATTCATTTTTTTCGTCGGTGAAAAAATTAACCATTTATAAATGGTCAAAATTACTTTTGTTATTTAAGATTCGGCATTATAGTTGAAAATTCATTTATTTGATTGAAAAATTAACTATTTTGTTAGAAAATCTTCTTTTTGTTTTGTTTGAAAATTCGTCTTTTCTGTAGAAAATTAATCTTCTTGGTTCAAAATTTATTTTTTTGATTAAAGATTCATCATTATAATTTAAAATTCATTTCTTTTGTTGAAAATATAACTGTTTTGTTGAAAATTTATCTTTTGTGGTAGAATATTAATCTTCTTGGTGAAAAATTCATTTTGTTAGTTAAAAATTTCATTTCTTTGGTTGAAAATTCATTTTTTATGAATGAAAATTATTTTTTTTAAACTGCAGATATAATATATTTTGTTGGAAATCCGTCTTTTATGGAGGAAAATTAATCTTCTGGGCTGGAATTTTTTTTCGGTAAAAAAAGTTACTATTTTGTTTAAAATGCATGTCTTTTGTTAAAAATTCATCTTTTTTGATAGAAAACTAATCTTTGTTGCTAGAAAATTAATCTTATTGGTTGAAAATTTATCTCCTTGGTTGAGCAATAATTTCTTTGTTTAAAAATTTCTGGTCACCCTAATTATAAACAGTAAATTCCCGATGCAGCCCACTGTGGGCCCCAAATAAATAAATAAAATATTAAAATACCTATTATTTTTGTATGATATTAAAGCTTATTTAAAATTAAATACTCCAAGTACTTACTTGCGTGCCATTCCTAAACCGGCTTTAATGATCCCATCTAATCTCATAGAAGGAACAGTTTTACTTATAATTTTCTCAAAGGGTTCAAGATGTTCAGATGTTTCATCTTCCTCATCATCTTCAAAAATTTCGTTCTAGACGTGCACGACAAAAAATATCTTTGTAGAGATTTAAACCTCAAGAGTCTCTTAATTTTTTAAAATAATTACGTACCTGTTGTTCTTTTTCATAATGCTTCTTTTTTTTAAACCTCTTTACTGTGTATGGATTAGGAACTGGATTTTGAAATAAGAATTTTTGTTTGGTTGCAACATCAATCGTATTTGTTACATTACACTGTAATGTTTGGAAGGATTTTTTATAAATACTAATCAAATTCCTATGAGTAAAGTTACATATAAACATTCTACTCAACATTTTAATTGTTGTATAATTCAACGGATAAGACTTGAAGCATGTTTACCACACTTTTGGCATCCGATATGAGGTTATGTATTTCGTGTATTTTTTGACAATCAGCTGCTCACGTCGTCTGCTTCTTATTATATTAGGGATTTGTTCTGACGTCACATGACAAGGTGTCTGCATGCCGAGGGCCAAGCGATAACACCAATTAATTGCATGGAATGAAACTTTATTAAATATCTTGGCATAAAATGATTTCTCGCCATAAGTGCATTCGGATATTATTATTTATTTAAACATCCATTTAATCTAATGATAAAAGCGTTACAAAAAAAAATTAATGATTTTATTATTGAATTGAAAAATTAATATCCAAATACACTTAGGGAGAAAAATCATTTTTTCTAAATTATTGAAAAAATAAAGTTTTGTCCTATCCAACTGGTGTTATTGCTTAGCCCTCTCTCGGTTTGCAGACATTTTGCCAGCTGACGTCAACATGAAATACCTCATTGCGCATGTCAACAAAATTAAAGTTTGTTTTATTTATAAGTTGGCAACCCTGGGGGAGTACGGAATTCCCCTAAATATTATCCTTGAAATCCCATTTTTTGAAAGTTACGGAGGAAATTAAGTAAAATAAGAAAATGTAGTTTTTCTCGAAAACGGTTCAAATGGATTTTTATGGAAGAATGTATTTTGTGGGGACTAATTGGACATTTTTTGATTGAAAAAAAATTGGCACACCACTTAGCTCGATTTGGGGTGAAAAATATTACGGGAAATAATTATAAGATGTTTTTATAAAAGTATGGATGAGTTACTTGAAAATATCAAAAAAAGAAATTTCTTCAGAAATGAATTTAGCAGCCGTTCAAAAACTGCGTCACAATGCCAGGGGGGGGGGGGGGGGATGTAACGATTTGCGAAGACAAGTGAAGTATCGAAATACAGAGTTCACAGTCTTTTCTGTATTCCTCTTTAATCCCTTTTTGAAAGAATTCCTCTTTTTCCTCCAGTTTTCGAGAAACTTGCACTTTTTTCGTTTTTTTTTTGCTTAAATGCGAACTGAATTGATACATAGAACCCAATAAGAAAATTCATCTATTTTTTGTTGAAAGTTAATTCTTTTTAACTGAAAAGGATACAATTATATTTTTTGTTCAGAATTTATCTCTTTTTGTTTAAAATTCTACTATCAGGACAATGAATTAACAATTATTTTTAAAATTAGTTGTTTTTTTTTAGTGGAAAATTAAGTTTCTTAACTGAAAATAAACCTAATAATCGAGTCGTCACTAACACTTCTATATGCACTAATAGGTCCCCGAGTTATTAGCGATGAACTGTTTTTATAACGTTATTTTCACCAAAGTCGAGGTAATAACTGCAAGAATCTACACACACCGATCTCTGAACAAAGTACATATAGGCTACCAATGTTGTATAGTTGTACAGTAGGGTAGTCCAAAAATGCATTGCAAAATTTTTTTTGAATTCGAATACTAACACGTGCCACCGTGCACTTCAAAATCCCATTTAATTAACATGGGGAAATTTTGGATTTTCGAAAAATTGAACTCATACTTCAGGGTTCAATCGAAACGTGCCAAACTTTCTAGGGATTGAAGAGGAGTACCTATGAAATAAAAGCATACTAATGACTTTTATTTTTGACCCATCCTTACCCCCCCCCCCC
>CAKNXH010000818.1:82989-115768 GCA_932178445.1 Andricus quercusramuli | reverse complement strand
CCCCCCCCCCCCCCTCACAGCGCCCCAAAATAAAAAAACTACATTTTTACGTATTATTGTTACTTTTTAGCAATTTCCGTCGTTTTTTTCATACAAATAATTACTAATGGACAATTTGAATATTTCCCATGACTTTTAAACAAATAATTGTATTTTCTGATTGAAATGTAACAGTTTGTCATTGTTTGGAGTAGTGATTCTTTAAAAAACATTATGTAATTATTTAAACAATTGCTTATTGTTTATTCTCAAAATTTCTAAAAATTGACTCAAAGATTTCCAGTTTCTTTTCAAATTGGTATCCTATGCTACTTTTTGTTGAATAACTATATAATTTTGATACATTCCTTTTGAAGTTGAATAAATTTCTATTTGTTTAAACAATTTTGATTTGCTTAAGCAGCTTTTTTCGATATCTTTTAAAAAATTAAATGGAATAAAATACATATAATTATTTTTCTGACTGTATAGTGTATAGAAATAATATATTAATTATTTTTCTGTTGTTTAAACAAATACAATTTGTTAAAACAACTACTTTTCCAAAAATATTTTTTAAATCGTATTTTCTGAATAAAACATAATATTGAATGATTTCAGGGAGTAATAAATTCTGCTAAAAACTTTATGTTATTGTTTATACGATTAATTATTGTTTTTTTTTCTTCAAATTTCCTTCAAATTGAGAATGGATGGTTTACATCTTCTTTGGCGCATTATTAAATAATTCATCAAAGTCATAATAAAATTTGAATGATAAAAGTGTATTTATCATTGCTTTCTTCACGTTTCTTCATAATTGGACTGCATATAAAATGGATTTAGATTATATTTTATTATAGCATTTTAAAGTCTTACTAATATCAATCTGACATACTGGAAGACACAACAAATATACATTAAAATATATTTACGAAAATAATTCCATGTTTAATATTTTATATTACTGATCCACATTTTTTATTAGAAAACTGCTTGAACTAATAAAAATTGTTTAAACAATAACACGACTTGTTTAACAGAATTTACTACTCCTCGAAATCATTCAATATTATGCGAGAAGGCACCCCTGTGACAGGTCACAAAAATAATGTAAGGTAAAACCCCTATATACAGAGTGATCCGCCAATAGTCATAAAGCTTTGAATGTTAAATTCTTTGTTAAAAAGCAAACAACAAATCATATTGACAAAATGTTGCGCGAACAATAGTTTTCAAGCTATTAAGCATTGTAATTGGCCAATAGAAACTCACTATTTCCGCGCGCCCATAAGCTTCCTGCGCGAATTTTTTTTACCAAGGTTCACTTCAGATGAGTAGAAAAATAGTTATCAGCCAGACAAGAGAGAAACTGTTACGGATGCAACATGAAGTTGCAAACCAAAGCGCCGTCAATTGTCCATTGTGTTTTTCCCACGATTTAAAATACAAATTACAAAAATTCTTTTCTACATAAAATGATATTCAGAAACTTCTCATCAGTCGAGGAAATGAAGCGCAATTTGCTGTTGCATTATGATAAAAGCAGGTTCTAAAGATTTTTGGACAGTTTTCTAACCATGGCATCAGACTGTTATGGTCGCGTCTTGACGACAAGTAGTCGTCTGCCTTGAACAATTCTAAAGCTTTTGAAACTTGGGAAAATTCCCATCATTCGAGGAAATGAAGCGCAACTGCCGGTTGCATTATGATATTAATTCCAGCTGAATCCTCGAGAGGGTGGGTCGAAAAATTGAAAAAAATGAAGATTTTGTTTTCAAATTATCACAATTCAGTGTGTTCTTGGCAACAAATAAAGAGGAAAAGTTAAATTTAAGAGAACTGAATTTTCGTCTGCATTAAATAATTCTAAAACTTTTGAAACTTGGGAAAATTCTCATCAGTCGAGGAAATCTTTGATACTTTGATGGTTTTGCGATTTTTTTTTGATTTTTTAAACCTTAGGCGTTGAAAGCGGGAGTGATAAAAATAAGCTGGGGATGGTAAGACTCATTTTCAGTCTTACGGCGTGGAATACAAGAATTTCCAGCAATGAATTATTATTTTTCAGCATTTTTCAGAATTTTTCTTGAAACTTTAGGGGTTAAAAATCAGAATGTTTAACAGGAGATAGGAGGTTGAAACTTTTCTTTGTCCTAGGATGTCGAATGAAAGAATTGTCAGGAAGAAAAGTGGAGATTTCGCAGTTATTGTATTTTGTCGAATTTCGGTTAATTTTTTCAAGCGTTGGGGGTTGTGAAGGAGCGTGTTCCGAAAAATGTGAGGGAAGGAATATTTTTTTCTAGGTCATAGGACATTAAGTGCTAGATTTGCCCTCCATAACTAATATTCTACCAGATACTCCATTATTCACACTTTAATTTCTTCAACAGTTATGAAATTAAAGCTTACCACATAATCGCCTACCACGCCGCACCATAAGTTGACGCTGAAACGATTTTGGATATCCCTGGTTGGAAGTATTGCATGCGGATTTTCGTATGCATACTGATGCCAATTTTTTGAATTAAAAATGCCATTTCTGGTGAATATGCATTCATCTGTGTACAGAATTCTGTCCACAAATTCCGGATCGTTGGTATTTTGTCCCAGCAACCAGTTGCAGAATGCAAGACGTCTTGGATAGTCCTCTGGTTGCAATCCTTGGACTCTTAAGAAATGATACGCATGAAGATCATTTCTTTTTAATACCTGCTGCACTGTTGTGTAGCTTCTGTTATGCATTGCAGCAAGCCCCCGATTCCCGATACTTGGTTCAGCAAGAGCACTATCCAAGATAGCTTCCTCTTCATGCACCTGCAACTGGTTTTGTCCACCACCTCTACCATCACCTCTTCTGGCCGGAACAAAGTTACCCGTCTCTCTAGCTCTGTTAACTAATCTCAAAACTTGCTGAGGGTTAGGGTGTCTCCTATTCGGAAATTGTATCGCATATTCCTCACAGGTTCGACGTGCATTCCGCCCGCATTGGCCATACAATATTAAAATTTCACAATACTCTTGACTTGTATAATTCATTATAAATTATGAATTTATCGTTCGCCAAATTGATAGGAATAAGAATTTCACACTACGAAGTACGTAAAGAAAACAAAGAAAAGTAAATTTTGGAAATTTGACTAATATCAGTAAGGTGTATTTTTTAAAATTTTTTCTTCAGAACAAACATAAAATAAATTTTTGTAAACGGGCATTTTAAAACTTGCCAAGGGTTACAGTTATTATTTAATCAATTGTTTACTCAAGAATTTGTTACAAACAAAAAAGTTCCTTTGGAAAAATTAAATAATTAATTGGAAGTGCGACATGACATCATAATGAAACCGAACTGAGGTAGTTCTTTGAGCAACTGAAATATGGAAAATTATGTCAGGAGACCTATGTTTGTACCATTAATTAAATCTCAAAAGGCATAATTTTTGTTTCTATGTATGACTACGCGACCATAACAGTCTGATGCCATGGTTAAAAAACTGTCTAAAAATCTTTTGAACAACCTTTTGGCAAAATTCTACCGGAAGTTGTGCTTAATTATCTCGGGTGATCAGAACTTTCCCCAATTTAAACACTTTAAAATTGTTAAGGGCAGATGACTGCTGTCGTCAAGACAGAACCATGACAGTCTCAAGCCTTAGTGAAAGACTATCAAAAAGTCTTTTGAACCTGCTTTTATCAAAATGTAACCGGAAGTTGCGCTTCATTTCCTCGACTGATGAGAATTTTCCCAAGTTTCAAAAGTTTTAGAATTCTTTAATGCAGACGAAAGTTCAGTTCTCTTAAATTTAACTTTTCCTCTTTATTTGTTGCCAAGAACACACTGAATTGTGATAATTTAAACAAAATCTTCATTTTTTCAATTTTTCGACCCACCCTCTTGAGGATTTAGCTGGAATTAATATCATAATGCAACCGGAAGTTGCGCTTAATTTTCTCGGATGATCAGAATTTTCCCAAGTTTCAAAAGCTTTAGAATTGTTTAAGGCAGATGACTGCTGTCGTCAAGACAGGACCATGACAGTCTCAAGCCTTAGTAAAAAACTATCAAAAAGTCTTTTGAACCTGCTTTTATCAAAATGTAACCGGAAGTTGCGCTTCATTTCCTCGACTGATGAGAATTTTCCCAAGTTTCAAAAGCTTTAGAATTGTTCAAGGCAGACGACTACTTGTCGTCAAGACGCGACCATAACAGTCTGATGCCATGGTTAGAAAACTGTCCAAAATCTTTAGAACCTGCTTTTATCATAATGCAACAGGAAATTGCGCTTCATTTCCTCGACTGATGAGAAGTTTCTGAATATCATTTTATTTAGAAAAGAATTTTTGTAATTTGTATTTTAAATCGTGGGAAACACGCAATGGACAATTGACGGCGCTATGGTTTGCAACTTCATGTTGCATCGGTAACAGTTTCTCTCTTGTCTGGCTGATAACTATTTTTCTACTCATCTGAAGTGAACCTTGGTAAAAAAAATTCGCGCAGGAAGCTTATGGGCGCGCGGAAATAGTGAGTTTCTATTGGCCAATTACAATGCTTAATAGTTTGAAAACTATTGGTCGCGCAACATTTTGTCAATATGATTTGTTGTTTGCTTTTTTTCTTGCCGAAAATCCTATAGGAATCCGCTTTAAAACTTTGTCGCCACGGATATCGTAATCTTGCCCATAATTACAGTATTAGCATTTTCTCGGAACAACTAGCCAAATGGTGAAAATAGTCTAGTCATTTTCAGTCATTTTGGTCTAGTTGAAAGCAGTTAAATTAATTAAGTGCATTATTTTCAGGCCGACTAGACAAATGTTGAAAATAGGCTTGTCGTCCCGAATTTCGGGGTGATTAACATTTTTTGTGATTTTTGTCTAGTTAAAACGAGACATTTCATAACATGCATTATTTTCGGGACGGCTAGCCGAATGTTGAAAATAGGATTGTCAATTTTGGTATTTTTGGTCTAGTTAAAAATAGTAGAATTAATAAAGTGCATTATTTTCGGGATGACGAGCCAAATGGTAGAAATAGGCTAGTCGTCCCGAATTTCGGGATGACTAGCATCTATCTTGATTTCCGGCTAGTCGTCCCGAAATTCGGGACGACTAGAAGCAGCCTAATTAATATACATTTCAGAAATATTTGATTCAACTTCCAAAATTGTGTACGTCCAGCACAGGACATTGAGTGGATATCGTAAGGGGTGGAAGTATCGAAATCCTTGGAATGTGCCAAGGATATCCCGGGAGATTTTTGGGACATTCTTCAGGATATCCCATATCCTGCCGAGATATCCTAGGGATATGCCAACGATATAATTTTGCTGTGAGGGAATAAATACATTTCGTTTATTCAAATTTTAAATTTTGAAAAAAGCGATCTCACGATTTTTTCCTTTTTTTGGTCAAAATACGTGCGTGCTATATATAAAAAGCGCCAATCAGGTCGGTGTTCCGCAACTTTCGATTTTCCCTGGCAAGCGAGCTCTATTTTTCGATTCTCTTCATAATTTTTTTTCAAATTGTATTTTTGATTGTTTTTGGCATGTAAAAAAAATATTCTCGATATTAACTTTTTCATTCAAAACTTCACCCACTTTCGTTTACAGTTATACTACTCTTTAATGTTATTTACCTTTCTAGACTCAGAATTGAGATAAATCTATTTGCTCACAAGTGTCCTTGTACGAATACGAGACACGCAAAGAACAGATTGTCAAGGTACATGACCATGAATATTTTCAAGGAATGTAAGTGAAGTTATTTTATATCAATAAATGTTGCTTTTTGCACAACTACTTATTTCCTCAACTCCATTCCACCACATAAATGTAGATAATAATTCTTGTACATAATGAGATAATGGCTAGTATATGTATTTAAAAGTGAACTATATTTATTGAATATGTTTTAATTGAAATCATTTTTAGCAAAGCTTCAAAATTTCGGGTTTTTAGATATAATAAAAAAAAATATTGTGATAAAAAAGTTTTTTTCTTTCAAAATTCTATCGTCCAAATTTTACAACCTTTCGTCAACCTTTTATAACAGTATTTTTGTTCAAGTTATTTTACTTAGGGGAAACCTCCCTACAGTGGATAGCAAAAATTGGTAGATTTCAGTAAACACAAAATAGGATATATATTAAAGAGCTGTTCTGACACAAATGAAGCTGATATATTCACCCATGTGATGAGATATCAGTAAAAATCAATTCGTTCACGAATAAAAAGCTATTGATATTATTTTGAGGTGGTAAAATTTTGTCCAGTGTTGGCTGGTTCGCCCTACAGTGGACATTCGATTCTACACCGCGAATCAGAATAGAAAGATGTTTTTATGCGTACCCCTAAATTATATTTTATACCGACGCTACTATCAGAAAAAAGAAAAAAGTGATATAATTTCGATTTTGCATAAAATTAGCAAAAATATAATGTCAGTTATTTCGCTCATATTTCACAACATGCCTTTCAGTGGACAGGTGCGGTGGGGTTATGATTGCCACCAATCTTGCCATGTCAAAAGTACCTAGAAAATACCTACACAGAAATTGGGCATGGTGAGGTTATCTCTACTTGAGGGAAATTTAAAATTACTCTCAATTACATTACGCTGCAGCTATGTTCAAAGTATCAGCTGATTCTGCCTTCTGCTATTTCAGTACCAACCTATGAGTGCAAATTATCTAAAACTTTTAACTGAAAATCCACTGTAGGGATGACGCTGGTATCCATAGTAGGAAAATGAGAGCCTCAAGGATTATATTTATAATAGTTTTCTTACATAGAACGTAAGCTTCTAGGGTGAAAAATATTATGGTTTAATGACCAAGGAACATATATTAATAAACAAAATCATTCTGAAAAAATTGAGATACTTGGAAAAAATTACTAAAGTGGAGGACAAAGTTTCTTGGTTATGTCAAAAATAGTTTTTTATACTTTTTTCTTTTATTATAATTAGGTATAACATGAAATTCTGTCTTATGATGCATTTTTATCAACTTAACTCATACCAAATGCGCAAATTAGGTTTACTTTAGGCATTTTGCTTTTATTTACAAATGTCCACTGTAGGAAGCTATCCACTGTAGGGAGGTTTCCCCTACTTTATATTTTCACAGTCCAAGAGAAGAAATTCTAACAATTTCAAGAAAAGTAAATAAACTAAATAGCAATCAAAATACGTTTTACGCAATGCTGTATTGTCTCAAACCCACCTCATTGTGATAATGGCTTTGGTATATATATACAAGTGAAACATATTCACTATTTTATCGTCAAAAATCTATTCTCTGTCTTCAGCAAAATGAGAAATTTTATTTTACTCCTCTTCACTTTTACGGCATTTCTTAATTATGTTCGTAAGTAGAATATATTACCAAATTATTTAAATATCAAAATATGTTACATTAAGGTGTTGAATATATTGAAAAAATTTACTTCGAAGCAGTTAAAACATATGTTATCATTGTATACGTTTATTTCGTCTTGTTGTGTAATTAATGATTATGTATTTACCGAAAGAAGTGTCTTATTAATTATTCTTAATTATTTTTTATCATTTTTTTTATAAAAACAGTTTGAACTCAGACTTGTTATGTTTTACTTTTTTTGTCATAAATAAGAGTAAGTCAAAAGTACGTCAAATGTTTTCTAGCGGAAAGCTGAAATGTCTGCACTGGGGCTGTCTATATACAACGTGAAAATTTTTTATCACTTTTTTACCACTAGAAGTGTGATTCAAATGTTTGTCTCTAATTTTAATTCATATCGCCCCCAAATTTGATGAAAAGCACAAAAAATTAAACGCTTAAAAAATATATATTTAGAGGTTCTGCAAGCCCCATGATTTTTAACACGTATGAGAGAAAAAAATATTTTTGTAAACTTATTTCAGAATCGTCAATATTAGGTGAATCGAGTTCAAACTCCACATTTCTCTTCACACTCAACCCTAGAATATGAATTGAAAATTACTTTTTAAATAGTACCCCCGTGAGTCTGTTTTATAGGGTCCCAAAAAAAAAATCCATAAGTGAAAAATTGGGTTTTGAGAGTTTTTGGTATAAAGTATTACTGGTATTACTTTATATTGACAATTAGACAGTTAAATTAATTGCTCAAACAATCTATTACTGCTTATATCATTTTTCTCTAAGAATAGAGTTAGAAACTTAGAATGTTATATTGCGTTCATTATTACCTCGCTGTAAGTGAAAGGTGGACAGAAAGTTGAATATTTCAGAAAAAACCACATCTATCACTCTAATTTAAAACTTGAAAATAAGTTGAAAAGTTCGGAAAAAGCCGCGACTTTCTAACTATATTCTCAGATGAAATTGCTAATAACAATAATAATTTTTTTTTTAAATTTACATATGTAAATATTGAATTATTAGTAGAAAGTAGTATTTTATGTGTGAAACAATTTGCATTAGAAAAACCGCAACAAAATCATAATTAGTGCCAAAAATTCGCAAAACCTAATTTTTCTATATTGACGATTTTGAAGAAAATTTACAAAAACGTCTTTTTTTCACCATTCAAAAAAAGTCGAGTATTCTGTTCCGGCGAACTATGCCGGATTTTAATTTTCTCGTCCGGCATATTTTGCCGTATTTTAATTTTCTCTTCCGGCATATTTTATCGTGTACTAATTTGAATTGCAAGGAATTTATTATGAATTCCAAACGATTTATTATCATTTCCAAACAATTCTAGATTAATTGCAACGAGTTAAAAAATTTATATTTGCAAAAATATGTCGAACAATAGAAAATTAAAGGGAGATATTGGTCACAGATGGAGGTTATGTGTCATCTGTACATATCTGTATTCCTTGCCGGATCTTAATTTTCTCTTCCGGCAGATTTTGCCGGATTTTGATTTTCTCTTCCGGCATGTTTTTAATAACGTAATAATTTTCCGTAGATTATCATAAATTTCCACAACTTTCATAAATTTCCAAAAATTTCATAAATTTTCACAAACCTCATAAATATTAAAAAATTTCATAAATTTCAACAAATTTAGTGAATTTTTGAAAAATTCCATAAATTTTAGGAATTATGGTAATTCATCAATCTTTCCATACATTTTTAAAAATTATGGTAATAGAACGGTAACTTTTCTGACCAGTCACAGGCGTGCCTTCCGTCCCCCCCCCCCCCCCTCTCGCGAGACGTGGGAAAGGATTAGGGGTTCAAACTAACAATATTTCTGTAACCAGTCACAGGGGTGCCTTTCCGCCCCCCACGGGACGTTGGAAAGGGGTAGTTGTTTAAACCAACGATTGGCGATTAACAGCCAATTATTTATCAACTATGCCTTGCTATTAATCAATAACAATATTGATGATTGTTTAAACAGAATTAATTAAAAAATGTAATTTTTGGCTATTTGGAACATTTCAGCGTCGTTCTTTTAACGCGTGATCAACTCTTAACAACTAATTTCTGAAATTTTTTGATACACTTGGATAACTATCAATTATTGTAATTGTTATGAACAATATTATGAGGGCATTTTTTTCGTCCTAGGCATTGTTCAACTAAGAATGCCGTTTTTCTTATGGAATTTGCGAAAAAGTCTTTAGCTGAAACTTCCCGTGTAGAAAAATATCATGGCGGTCTGAGGTCGGGCCCGCGCCAGGCCTGGCGATCTGAAATCCGTCAGGCCACGACGGTCAAGCCTGGCGCGGGCCAGCCGCGTGGCACGCGCCAGACCAGACGGTCGAGGTTAAGAGGAATGAAATACTCTTTTTGAAAATGTTTCTTTTTCATTTCGCATCATTTCAGGCATCTTGTCAAATTTTGAAACCACAAAAAAAAAATTTCATCGACACTTACAAAATTTTTAGTCATGCCCTGCATGCCCGCGGCAGGCCTGCGCCATGCCTGGCGATCAAGACTACGAGAAATAAAATACTTCTTCTGATGATGTTTCTTTTTCATTCTGCATCATTTTAGACACCCAGTCAAATTCTAAAACCATGAAAAAGAATTGTTTTCCTTCGTCACTTAGAAAATTTGCAGTCATGCCCTGCAGGCCCGCGGCAGTCCTGCGCCATGCATGGCGGTCAAGACTACTAGAAATGAAATACTTTTTCTGACGATGTTTCCTTTCCACTCCTCATCATTTCAGACATATAGTCAAAATTGGAAACTATAAAACATTTTTTTGCATCGACACGAGTATGAAAGTTATTTACTTTCTTTCGTCAGAATGAGTCAATTCATCAAGTTCACTCATAGGTCCTTTAAAATATTTTCTGTCTTTCACAGAGACTTAATTTTATTATTCATTAAATTATTGTAGCTTACGGAACTTGGATAAGACTCCAATTGCTCAATCAATAAATGATTATTGATATTAAAATTCAATTCATTCAAGTCGAACAATCAATATTTCTAAAATATACTCAGAATAAAAATGTATCATCTACTCATGATACTAATTTCATGTCATCTAATCGTGAAATATAATCAGTTTTCATCATCGACGTTTTTGATGAAGAACATACTATTGTTATTGTATTTATGAGGTTTTTTTCATAAAAAGAATCTCAGTATTTCAAAACTGATATTTTAAATGAGCACGCATTATCTGACCAATCAGAGAGGTTACACCGTTGTGTGAATTCTGCGCCATGGAAAAGTAGCTCTCTTCAGGTTATTTTGGTTAGCAGCAGTACGAAGTTAAACGTCGCGAGTCAATTTCTGAGCAAAGATATCAAATTTTCTCATTTCTCTTGAAAATTCATTGAATCCAAGCCATTTTTTCACTTTTAGTATTGACTTCAGTGCAAAATGTCTGATGATAAGAAGAAAAGAAAAGGTATGTTCGAGGACAAGTTTAAATATATACGAACAAATTTATGGAATATATTACTGGTTATGTCTTATAATATGCTGAAAAGTGTAATCATTATTGTATCCCTTTGCTTCTAACAGAGAGAAACTTGATCTCAACTCTATGATAAAGACGACATTGCACCAAGAAGCATGAGGAACATCCTACACAAGTATATCTCGAGAGACGTCATGATACAATACACGGCTAAAAAAAAAGCGACAAAAAAAGGTTGATCTTCAAGGACACTCAATTTTGTACAATAATGAAAGGTAATATTGATGATTTTTCGCAATTTTCTCTAAGTTTCAAATGTGTTCCACAATCAAGAGTATATTATAGTTCGAAATTTGTATGCTTTTTAAATTTTCAAGGTTCACTGTGCTCCAAGTTCAACTTGACGAAAAGCAAATTCTACTCATTCATGGGACCCGAAGGTTGGCGGAGCTACTGATTGGGATAGGTTCCGCGCAATGAGATCGAAGAAAGAAGTCTCAGAAGAGAAGAAGAAAGAAGAAAAGAAAATAGAAAAGAGGAAAAAAGAAAGGAAAAAAGAAAAGAAACAAAAAAAGAAAGTAGAAAAGAAGAAAGAAGAAAAGAAAGTAGAAAAGAAGAAAACGCACAGTTCAGTGGGGCAATGAAAGGTATTCTTTATGATTTCTCGAAACTTCCTCAAATTTTTTAATGTGATCGACAGATTAACCACCGTTGAAGTCCGGTGTACACCTGCTCTTGAAGTCTTTAAAGTCCATTGAAGTCGTATTGAATCTCTTGAATTGTTCGAAGTCCCATGAAGTCCATGAAGTCCCTTGAAGTCCTCGAAGTCCCTTGCAGTTCTTGAAGTTCCTTGAATTCCATTGAAGTCTTTGAAGTCCCATTGAACTCCCTTGAAGTCCCCTGACGATGTTGAAGTCTTAAGTGTCCATTGAAGTCCCATTGAATCTCTTGAAGTGTTTGGAGTCCCAAGAAGTGTCTTGAAGTCCTTGAAGTACCTTGGATTCCATTGATGTCATTGAAGACCCCTGACGACGTTCAAGTCTTCAAAGTTCATTGAAGTCCCTTGTAGTCTCATTGAATCTCTTGAAGTTTTTGAAGTCCATCGAAGTCCCATTGAATCTTTTGAAGTGTTCGAAGTTCCATGAAGTCCCTTGGAGTCCTTGAAGTTCCTTGGAGTTTTTGGGAATTTTCTGTTACGGTAACAGCATAAAGCTCCTGTGACATTTGACAGAGAATTCTGATGTACATTTCTAACAGTGAAGTCTTCAAAGTCCATTGCAGTCCCATTGAATCTCTTGAAGTCCTTGATGTCCCTTGGAGTCCTCAAAGTTCCTTGAAGTACCTTGCATTCCATTAAAGTCTTTGTAGTCCCGTCGAAGTCCCTTGAAGTCCCCTGACGACTTTGAAGTTTTCAAAGTCCATTGGAGTCCTTCAAGTCTTTGAAGTTCCTTGAAGTCCCATTGAAGTCCCTTGGAGACCGGTGTTCACCCAAAACGACTAGTGGTTAACCCATCGAAACTGATGTACGATCAACAGTGTAGTTTATTTCAACATTTTGATAAGTCGCACATTTTTCAGGTAGAACGTGTTCGAGTGTAGCAAGATGGGAACGGATTAGTTGTATCTTCTCAGCAATAAAGAAAATGATATATTCACCAAAGATTACTTTTTTCCTGCCATCGCCTTATCTAATTCACGCCCCAGGCTAGCAAGAAGTGGGCAAGAACGTCTAGCCCAAGTCTTGACAAGAGCGTTACACTTCTGGCCTGCGCCAAGCCAGACCGACTGGCCCGGGGAATTCTTAACACGAGCCTCGCGCCAAGCTCGTCTAGAGTCGTGCGGCTGGCCCGCAACGAGTCACGCGCCTGGCCCGCCGCGAGACTACCGTCATGCTCAAGTCTTGACAAGAGCGTTTCACTTCTGGCCCGCGCCAGGCTAGACCGTCTGGCCTGCGCCAGGATTCAAACCATCACGGGCAAGCCTGGCGCGGCCCCGCGCCATGACTTTTTTCTACACGGGTTATTGTTAACATAGTTGCGCAATCTCTGACAAGACGACATGAGGTTATTTTTCATAAATAAACTTAATTAACAAATGCGTTATTTGTAGGGAGCAGACTAGACAAGGTATGAACATTAGGGTGGTCCAAAATTTTTTTTCTTCGAATTTTTATAAATAACGCCCGGAAATTTGTTCGAATCCACATAAAAATGAATACATTTTTCAAATAATATTTACAGGTGGTGCAAGCACAATGAAGTTTAACACATTTTCTATAAGAAAAAAAGACGTTTTTGTAAATTTTATTCAGAATTCTCAATGTTAGCTGTATCGTGTTGAAACTAAACATTTCCCTTCACAAGCAACCATAGAATAAGAATACAATATTTCTTTTTACATATCACCCCCATAAGTCTGTTTTATAAAGCACCAAAAAAACCCCATAAGGGAAAAGATGGGCTTTGCTAGTTTTTGGCGCTGATTATGATTTTTGTTGTTGTATTTTTGGATGCAAATTGTTTCTAGTACATAAATTTCTACTTTATACTGATAATTAGATGTTTGAATAAATTGTTTAAAGAATTTATTACTGTTTTCAGCAATTTTCTCTTAGAATGGAGATAGAAAGTTAGGTTTTTTCGAAATTTTTCCACTTTTTGTCCAATTTTTAATTAAACAGAGGTAATAGTTTATCAATTCTAACAAACGTAATTGTGTCAACAATTTATTATTATTGTTATTAATATTCACTTAGAATAATGCTAGAAAATTGCAGTTCTTTCTGAAATTTTCTACTTTTTGTTCACTTTTTATTTGGAGTGAGTTGAATAATTAAATAAAGTTGATAAAATTATCCGTTGTAAACAATTTATTATTATTATTATTAATAATATTTAATTTGAATCATGCTAGACAGTTGCGGTTTTTTCACATAGGGTGAGTTAATAATGAATTCAATGTAGCAAAAATAATTATTTGAACAAATTATTATTGTTTATAACTACCTTCTTCTTTATTAATGCAATATAGTTGCGGTTTGTTCTGAAATGTTTAAATTTTTATCCACTTCTTAGTTAGTGAAGAAGCAAATAATGCAAGTTAACAATCAGAGTTTTTTAAACAATTTATAATTGTTCATAACTATCTTCTCTTAGATAAAAGCCACAAAGTTGCAATTTTTGCGGAACTCTTATACTTTTTGTCCACTTTTCACTTAGTGAGGTAATAATTAATGCAAGTTAACAAACATGCTTATTTAAACAACTTATTATTGTTTATAACGATATTCTCTTACAGTAATACTAGAAAGTTGCTTTTTTTCTGGAATCTTGAGTTTTGCTTTGACTTTTTAGTTGTGATCAAATGTGGGTGGTTCAAAAAAATCGACTATATTTTTTTTCAAAACCCCCACATAAAAACTTCCGGAAAGGTGTAAAAAGACGCCTGTAAAAAGTAGAGCTCTTAATATTAATATTTAGAGGTGGCTCATCGCGAATTTCTATTTCCCATTTAAATAGCATGTGAATTTTTTTTCCATTTGGAGTTTTTTAACTTTCGAACGGTCAAATGAATTGCTAAGACCATAACATATTCTTGTAGGGAATTCGACGCTCTACAAAAAAGGTCTCTTATGATTTTTTCATAAATTTACTCCTTCAAAAGTTATTCAAGATTAATATTGGACACATCATAAATTTATCGTTTTTCTTCTTATTTTTTGGCAAAAATTTGAAATTTATCACTAATTATCTTGATAGTTTTTTCGGAAATCTTATAATTTGAAATGTTCTTTAAAAAATAATAATATAACTCAAATCATCACATTATCAAGTTTAATATTGGATTTTAAACCCAATTTCTAATGAGATATTAGTAATCACTAATTTTCATCATTATGATCCGTGACACAATGGGTGATTCTGCTCAGCAGAATCACCTTTTCCCTACTTGAGTCTACTTTTGAAAATTACACACAAATCTCCTAACGAGATACAATTGCTTATAAACAAAACTTGCTTAATTGAGGTGGGTGATTGCCCACAAAAAACTCAAGAAACAAAATTACGAAGACTTATTCTCTTTTTGGAATACTGGATTTGGTAATTTCTACCTATAACGAAATTTTAAAGTATTCGAGAATTTAGTTAAAAAGAAAATCTGTATTTCAATGATTTATTCTCATAGAAAGGAAAGACAGAAAACGTTAAGCAATACCCTTTTCATTCATAGGATTTAAATCCCACTCTAGATTTAAATTTCGGCAGGTATTTCCCTACGGCGAATTCCCGACTATTTTGTCGGGAAATGACGCGAAATACCTGGAAACATTTAAAGGTCCGAGCTCTCACAGCTAGCGAACGCGTGCTAAGGAAAATCGATAAATAAATATAGGTATATCTTGTCGTGCGGCCGGCTGATAAGATAACGCGCATCTATTTCAGAAACCTAATCGTTCCTCTAAGGGGTAACCGCAGTTAATCCCTTAGAGCTGGAGCTCTATCCGACGCATCGGGGAAAAGACCAGCTTTCTTGTCGGGAGCGGCTATTTAATAGCTCACCCCTCTCGTAGCCAGATAAGTCCCAACTCCGCTGTCACCTATGCTACCTGTGCGCTCCGCTGTTGGTGGCGATTTGAAGAGGGTTTACCGCACATTGTTTACTATATCGGTAAACTCTATCGCTTCCTTATCGATTTGCGATATGTTACGTTCCTCAAAAATGGAACTCCTCAATATATATATATATATATATTTTGGAATAGAACTTTGGAATGGAACCGAAGGGCCTATGACAAAGCCACCGAACGCGTTCTCGGGTTGCAGATAGAGGGTCCCTGTATCAGGGGTTTCTGCTGAATATGTTTACAATAATTAATAAGCAGTCGCGAACGATTGTCCAGGGATGGTCCCGAAGGAATAACCCCTAAGCGAAGGCACAACAACCATGCCGGAAGCTGAATGGCACCTGGGTAAGGTGTCTTAAACGGTGAATCCGGAAAGATTTTGATTCAACCTCTTATAGACTGTCATCTATATAGACATCTGTCTGTTGAAAAGCTTGAAGGTACATTCACACATAGTGAGATGCATAGAGAGATTGATGCCTCTTTAGAAAACTAGATTTACTATCACATCTAGAATTTATCGTCTAACAGCGAACAACGTCACCTTCCAGAGGGGCATCTTTCAAGGTGATACTATGAGCCCTTTGCTTTTTTGCATCACACTTCTGCCTCTATCTCTCGCACTACGAAATCCTCCTGGATACCTCTGTGGCAACACTAATCAGCGCGAGCATAAGGTCACTCACGCATTTTATATGGTTGACCTTTAGATCTATGCCTCTGGTAAAAGCAAACTTCAAACTACTATAAATATTGTCAAGAACTACACAGGAGAGATTGGGATGGACTTTGGTTTGGACAAGTGTGCCAAAATTTATCTGAAGAAAGAAAAGATTACTGGCGTTACCAAGGACCCTGAGCTTGTGGATATAAGTGTTATTAGACATCTTAATACTGGAGAGACCTATACATACCCGGGCGTGGCTCAAAGCCGCATTCAGTACGTAACATCAGTGAAGGAGTCTCTCCGAAGCAGATACAATAGATTTTGTCTTCCAATCTGTTGGCGTTGAACAAGGTATCTGCGACTAACATGATTTGCGTCTCGGTTCTACTCTACTCGTTTCAGGTGGTTCAAAGGACGAGGAACGAGCTTAAGGCCCTTGATGTCACCACACGTAAGATCGTGCATATGCATAGAAGCTTGCATATCAATTCGTCAGTTCCGCGATTACACATCTCACGCCGTCACGGCGGACGCGGACTTCTGAATCTCCAGTGTCTTCATAACCGAATTGTTCTACGTTCATCTTACATCATTGCGAATGGCAGAGATCCTCTCCTAAAGATGGTCAGGAACCACGAGATGATTGGCGAAGGAGCGTTCCTTTACAAAGCCGCGGAGCAAGCGGCCGAGGCCCTTGGTCTGAATTTTAACATCAGAAGTAAGGAAAGTGCATTACTCCATCTAAATGCTTTACGTCTAAAAGCCGAAGTAAAGAAAGCAGAGGTTGGAAAATTTCACCAAAAGCTACTCGACAAGCATGTGCGCGGAAACTTTCACAGAAATGTAGGAAAACAGTCCTTGTCGAAGGGGCAAACTTTTGCTTTCCTCAAATCATCAGGACTCAATTCAGGTACAGAGGGTTTTATTTTTGCATGCCAGGACGTTGTCATTTCCACCTTAGCATACCGTGACCTCATTTTATGTCAAGAAGTTCCCAGTGATAGGTGCAGAGTGTGTCATGCACACTCTGAGTACCTAGAACACATACTATCGGGGTGTCCGACCCACGTAGGAACAACGTATATCTATAGACATAATGCGGCCCTAAGAGTGCTTTATTACCATCTTTGTCGCTCTTACGGCGTTGGTCGCGACTTTGCCCTGCCGAACGCTCCAAGGAATATAGAGCCAATTGTCCGAAACGAGAAGTGCCAAATTTTCTGGAACTACGAGTTTCGGGCAGCAGTCTCCGTTGCGCACTCGAGTTCTGACATTGCTCTCCAAGACTTCGAGAAACGAACTATATTCGTGATCGAATTCTCGGCTCCGTCCGAATACAACATAACTGCGCAGGAGAAAGAAAAGGAGGAGAGGTATCAAGACCTAAAGAGAGAGCTGCAACGACTGTACCCAAAATATTCGGTGCGAGTAATTGTCCTTGTGACAGGTTCTCTCGTAGATGCAGAACTATCACTCGTTCGTAACCTTAAAGCAAAAAAATATGCCATGGGTCGCTTCGTGTCCTCAAGACACACGAGGGTTTCGCCGACCTGTCGTTGTGATTTCGTCGTGCCCTGTGACCACCCATCTCACGGTTGTGAGACGTGGCCATAGGTGTGATTTACCGCGGTTCTACTGGGGGCTATTGACATTTTTTAGATGGCAGTTGCTCTTAGTGGGACCATGCGGTGGTTGTTTAACTCTTTATATATACACTTTCGTGTTCGTTGAAGGAATTAATTGAGTAAAAATCTCTATATTTCTTGTTACAGAATCAAGTATCTTACGACTTGAACAGCCACCAGAACCACCAGAACTTCATGAAATCTTTGGCACGGGTGAATCTGCTCTTTATATATTTCACCCAAATCGAGCTTATATGCTTGACGGTAAGTAGAAAACTAAAATACAATCTAAAACAATTATTATTATACCATTAGACAAAGGGTGGGGGAAGGATGTTAGATTTTTAGATCAATCTAGAATTCCTGTGTTATTCATTTAAATATCACGTTTGTTCTGTAACACTGATCCGAACCAGATCGCTGATTAATCTCTAGCAAACACTCAAGTGAAGAGCTTCACAAAGTCACTATGTAAAGCTCTCCACACGGACCCATTAGTATCCAAGGTTTTTCGTTTCAAGCGTCTTTCACTGAACTGACACTCTTCATCATGCATTTCTTATAAACTATCCAGAGGCCCAGAAGGAACAGATTCGAATGATAATTCTTAGCTTTTCAAGTGGAGGGGGCAGTGTGACCTTTATACGCCCCCCCCCCCCCGGAAAAAATTGTTTACTCGAAGTAAAGTGACTAGAGGCACATGTTAACATTAACCAACCTTGCTCAAATTTTTAATATATTTGTAATTTATTTCATCTAATAAAGAATTGTTAGTATTCAGAAAACAATTTTTATTAGTATGAAGTCTATGACAATTGAGTAGTTCTAATTTAGTGGATTTTTAATATTTAAAATAATTAGTAACTACATTTTTCTCACAGGGAGACGGGTAGCTACTCTTCATGATGGTGATATACTGATGCGAAGTGGAAGACGTTATGGAAGAATTTGTGGTGAATACGAAGCTCAGAGGATTCTACTATTCCACTCAGGTGTTGAATATGGTAATAATAAAAGTAAAATATAATTGAAAACAAACATTAGAGAATTGTCCCAAGAAGGTTTTGTTTTCATCTATATATATATTTGGAACTAATAAAGAATAAGTGAATAATAATTGTTGAAAAATGAAGAACTTCATGCCGGATTCACAAAAGACAAACATTCATCTAACAGATTTTTTTAAAACTTACACAACTTTGTTACATACATAAAAAGACACAAATACGTCTCAGATATTTCGATCGAAGAGTTGTCGAATTTTCAATTTTTTTCCATTTATAATATTTTCTGTACAGAAAATTGGAAGGTTTTTATAAAAAGTTGTGCCGATTGCCTTGATTTTTATAAAATTAATTGAAGCTGTGTATTTTTATGTAAAATTGACAGGGGAATCTGAATTTCGTGGTGCGAATTATTTAAAATAAACTCTTCATGCTTATTTTTCATGTGTTTCGAATTGTTTTTAAGAGAATTTTCAAAATTTTCAGATAAGTTTTCGTTGTGTGTTTTATACTCTTAAGAGTTCTCTTTCAACAAGAAATTTAAAAAACAGTTGGAGTTTGCGTAATTTAGGAAATTAGCTTTTTTTAATTTTCAAGGAAAAAGTATTTTTTCAAAATTTGTTAATTAAAAATTAATATTTAGTTTCATAAAAGAAGATTTTCCTTCAGAATAAATGAGTGTTAAAAAAATACAGCAAATTTCGTTATATGTTATATTTTGCAGAAAAATGGGAAAAGTTGAACAGTTTTAGACTACTTTAATTAAAAATCATAAATAAAAAAACACTTGAAATGTCATGTCTCACGAGTCTCATTAATAATATTCAACAAAAGAGTTTAGTATTTTATAGTTGAGGTATGTAAAAATCACTCATAATATTACATTATTTATTTGTATAGTTTCAGTTCACCTCTATATTAATTTATTATACTACAGAATGAGAAGATATTTTGATATCCTGAAGGCAGAATCAAATAAATCATTTAAACACTCATTTTTCCTATACGGTCGAATTTTTTTTCAGGAAATGTGTTTTCTAAAATAGTAAAGTTTTTGGCAATCAGCCAGTAAAATTCTAAATGTGAGTCAAGTAATACAATATTATTTGAAGAGGCATTTAACTCGCTTTAAGTAATTATTAAGCTTAAAAAATCTGTTTCATAATTTTCTTATAATTTTGTTAACACTTATTTATTTTAATATATTTTTTTCCTCGTTGAACTAAATATTTATCCATGCTTAAAAAATGAAAGAGTAATATTTTTGCCGAAAAATAAAATTATTTTCCTAAATTCGAGTATAACATTTTTTTTAGCAATTCAAAAACATACAAAAATATGTATCAAGACTTTATTGAATGTGATTGAGACCATGCAATTCGGATTACAAGCCAAACGGTACAGCTTATTATGCTGTTGTTTTGAGCAAAACATATAAGATTTCTTTTTCTCTTTATATATGTAGTGAGTTCTGTGAGTTTCAAAATACTCGGCAAGATGAATGTTTGCTTTTTGCAAATCCGTGGCATGGAGTTTCCCAAATATTTTATTTACTAAATTCGAAATCCGCAATTAATTAAGAATTGTTGAGACACAGAAGAAGTCCAGAATTTAATTCTCCTGGAAACTTTTCAAATAAGTTTCATATTTTTTTATTTTTTTATTCTTACAGCAGATTTTATGTTCTTTTTTTTACTTGGAAGGAAAAGATGTCTATCATTTGCCGTTTTCGAATTAAATCCGGAAACTACGTTTTTTTAGAAAAAACATTTTTTTCCTTATGGACATCAACTTGCCGTAGTACAATTTCGACAACTCATTTTTTCCGTGTAGAAATTGTTCAAATAATTGCCAGTTATTATTAATTCGAAAAATATGACAGCAAGAAGTCTGTTTAAAGACATTTTTAGACTATTCCGTAAAAACAATTGAGTCCATTCATGGAAGAATGTAAACATGGGCATTCGATTATAAGAATTATTAATATAAATAAAAGCCTTTGTCAAGTTACTAAATATGAAAACAAAGAGTCACTAAAAAGACATTTTCAATTTATTATTCCAAGACTATTGAGCCTATTCATTTAGACATTGTGAAAATTTGTATTTGTTTACAAAAATGGTTTTAATAATTAAAAAAAATAGCTGCTTTTAATTAATCGTAATCGCACATAATTATTCTCTCATATTTTATACAAGAATAATGAATTTCAACAATTAATCATTGCAGGTCACAAGAAATTACTCTTGTTTATTAATTTGTTTATAACATCATACAATTTTTGTTTCTTACTCCGACACATTATAAATTACTTCTGTATAATTATTATACTGCTTCGAGACCTGTTTTATTAAATTTGAAAATCTTTAAAACAGAGGCACACTTGAAAAGTGAAATAAAAAAATGCATTTTTCATGAAACAAATAATGTTGCTTTGCCTGGATTGATTTATCAGTAGTTTCTTGTCATACCTCAAAATTTGAACTACTCCCTGCGAGCTTAAAGATATGAATGCATGATTTATGCAATGACTGGGGTTACAATTTATAACATTTTTTTAAACAAAACTGTACACACGTTACTCACTCTACCAGTTATAGCACATCATAGAAAATATTTTCTATAAATTTCACTAAGAATGTCCAAGAATTATCTGAATTACGGCGAGTTGAAGTAAAAAAAGACAACAAACTTTGGTGTCCAAAAAAAAGCTAAATTAAATTTTAAATAAAAATATATACTTTCAGAATTAAAATTATACACTTTTTTGAACAGTTTTTCAGGAGCCATCGCCGTTCAGAGAGAAAATTTTATAAATCCAGCACCTCAATTTAGTAGTTCTATCTTAATGATTCTTGTGAAATCGTTAACTTATTTAATGAATACATATTTTTATCTGATTCAGCTGTGCCAATCGGAAGCTTCCAATTTTTTTATCATGATGTAATAAAACGTGAAGGAAATCATATAGCAATATGCGAAAGAAATAAGCTTCGTCCGCTTCTTCCTGTAGGATAGGCACATACACTTCCTCGTCCAGGGGGTACTTGAAAACTAAAATACTTACAATCTATAACAAGTCTATTGTAGAATTATAATGCTAGTTTACGTTTCTCTACAGATCTAAATAATGAAGAACAACCGTCCACGTCATAGGCCGATTCAATGAAGATAATGTCGCGTACGAACCTTGACGAAAGCCTAAGAAAAAATGTTAAACTAATATAATAAATAAAAATATTCAGCATGGACTCATCTTTTTAATAGGCACTTTATTTATATCCAATATTTTCCTAAAGAGGATTCATGATTCGCACACTGCACATCACAAAAATTGAAAAAAATTGTAGAAGAAGAAAACTTTTGACGCAAAAAAGATAAGCGATTTTTTCTCTTTGTTTTTTTTGCCTAAAAGTTTTGCTAATTTACATTTTTTTATTTCCTCATATTTTTTTCGGGGTAACCA
Source organism: Andricus quercusramuli (assembly GCA_932178445.1). Taxonomy (NCBI): domain Eukaryota; kingdom Metazoa; phylum Arthropoda; class Insecta; order Hymenoptera; family Cynipidae; genus Andricus; species Andricus quercusramuli. The sequence continues at coordinate 93,544 of CAKNXH010000818.1, read as the reverse complement.
AAAACGCTTTTTAAAACCGGTCTCAATGGCCACACTCTATCAGGAGATTTTGGTGATTTTTTTCTTTAAGGGTGTTTTTGTTATTTTGGCCCCAAAAGTTTTTCGAATCTGCAATTTTTTTACTCATTGATATGTTGTTAGAATTTTCAAAGACACATTGTTTTTTTTTGTTCAGGAAGTTTACTTTATTTACAATTTCTCATATTTTTGTATATGTTGATCGGGGTGTCCAAATACGCAATTTCAGACTGGTCTCAATGGGCATACTTTATCAGGGCGATTTTTTTGTTATTAAGGGTGTTCGGTTTTTTTTGCTCATGAAGTTTTCCTCATCCACAAATTTTTAGTTTTTGATATGTTGTTGGGGGTGTCCAAAGACGCATTTTAAAACCGGTCTCAATGGGAACACTATATTAGGGCAATTTTGGCGATTTTTTCGTGAAGGGTGTTTTGGTTTTTTCGAAGTTCATACTTTTTTAATATTTATAAAAAACAACTCATTCTCGACATAAATAGTCACCTAATCATAAAAGAAAATACCGCTTGGCAGGCAACAGAATGGACATTATAATTTTTTTTAAATCCGAGACTGGTTTTTAACACACGCATGGTAATGACATATTTGTCGTCAAAATGGACTTTTCAGTTTTAATATCGGATTCACAAAAAAAAGAATGTTCATATTTGAAGTTTATTTTATACCATCATGTATTGAACGAAACGCTTAATATCTCTATGTTTATCACTCAACTGTAACTACAACATTTTTCTGGAAAAAAGACGGATGGCATAATGGTAAAAATCGAAGGTTAGACTTTAAAGTCTTTACAATATTATTTATTTGACCTAAAAAATGTGCATAAATTAAACTTCTTTTACCCTGAAGTTTACGAATTTGAAACGTTAGGCGCTTTTTATGTTACTGTCTAAAACAAAGAAGAAGATCAGTATATGTATGCTTGTACAAAGTTAGGCTAGGACGACGTACGGTAATGACGTTTGGGGTGTTCTTGTATTATGAATTAAACGAAATAGGAACAGAAATAAAAAAAAAAAACTGATTATTTTGTGGAAGATGATAATAAGTATTTATTAAATAAAGCAAACATCAGTAAGAGTTTCTAATTTGATATTATATTACTGGAATTCCAAGATTGCTTTGAATTTAACTCGTCACTATGAATTAATCTTGAACAGGGGCGGCGAAACAGTTTCAGGTCATGTGTTGATTTTAAAAAGTGGGAGAATGGTGGAGGGTGAATGGGGGCAGTGTGTTAGTGCATTTGAAAACTGTCAATCTTAATTTGTATATTGAGCTATATTTGTAAAAAGTGTACATATAAAACGAATTATTTGAACGCTTAGACACATACTATGCATGCACGCCTGCAGTGTAGACGTAAGTTGAAAAAGAGTGGTAAACAATTTTTTGATAGCATAATATGTTCCGAGGATCTACGATCTCATGTGTTGATTTTCAACACATGGGAGAGCTCATGTCTTGAACGCTCGACTATAGAGTCTCGTGTTAATATTACCTGTAGTAGCGGTACATTTAGGAAAACTTTATTTCGGACCAATAACCATAGGGTTCATCGAGAAAAAATCATAATTGAGAAATCCCTATATTTCTTTTTACAGAATCAAGTAGTAGTAGTTTTTTTTTGTAGAGGGACTCCGGAACCGCTTCCGCATTACTTCAGTGTCCTCGGTTATTGGCCAGTGAGCCGTGCCTCGGCTTTCATCATTTTTTTCCCATTTGGCATTTCTCCCATTGTATTCCACCCAACCAGGATGCACGCATCGTCCTCAGTAGTGTTGTGGTACCACACATCGGGCTCGTCGGCTTTCGGCATCCCGGTTGGGTATTCATGCTTACTTTTGGCGTCCTTGAGGCTTCCTCGACGAGGTTGCCTCTCGGAACGCCCAGCCCCTCATTGTCCCGGGCTGATGGTCTGTCCGGGGTTTATCTTCAACTGCTGCTGGATCAGGTTGTATCTAGAACTTCTGGTGGAAGAAGATTACTTCTACATACCAACATTTGGCCCGCATATTCACCTCATATTTAAAGACGGAAACGCCCATTCCGCAGTGGCTGGTGTTAGGACGCATAACACTCCTACCGCAAAAAGGCAACTTGACCAACCCAGATAATCAAAGGCCAATAACTTAATTGAACACACTGTATAAGATCTTCATAGCTGTCCTAAACAACAGGATTTTTCGGCGATTTGAGCCTGTGTGGCGAGAGATGTACGAACAACATGGCTCCAAAGAAGATGTAGCAGGCTGTCGAGAGAACCGCCTAATTGATAGGTGTGTCTGTAAAGACGCTGCAGCCCATCAGCGCATCCTGTCAATGGTCCGGTTTGACTACCGGAAAACTTTCGATTCAAGCTCTCATAGACTTATCATCTGTCTGTTGGAAAGCTTGAAGATGCATCCACACATAGTGAGATGCATAGAGAGATTGATGCCTCTTTAGAAAACTAGATTTACTATCTCATCTAGAAATTATAGTGTGACAACGAACAACGTCACCTTTCAGAGGGGCGTCTTTCAGGGTTATACCATGAGCCCTTTGCTTCTTTGCATCACACTTCTGTCTCCATCTCTCGCACCACGAGATTCTTCTGGATACCTCTGTGGCATCGTCTTCGACAGATTTGGTCTTCCAATCTGTCGGCGTTGAACAAGGTATCTGCGACTAACATGCTTGCCGTGCCGGTTCTACTCTATTCGTTTGGGGTGGTTCAATGGACGAAGAACGAGCCTACGGCCCTTGATAGCACCACACGTAAGATCACGCATATGCATAAAAGCTTGCATATCAATTCGTCAGCGTGTAAAAATGTGAATATTCCCAATCATTTTTCTTCTTCATGTTATTCAATTTCTCACTTTTTTCCAATGGTAGCAACTTCCTTTATTGCATTTTTACTGTCCCTCCTGATGTACTTGAACTATCGGAGTAGATAGATTGCCGGTACCGGCCAAAAAGTTCCCTGCCAGTACAGGCAAAAAAGTTTTCTGCCGGTAAAAGTAAAAAAAAATATTTTCAGCATACCGAAGAGACAGTCAAGCATTTCAGAGTAAGGAAATGTGATTTAGGAGTTATTGTGTCTTTTTTTGGTATATCGCACTTTATCGTCGATTGGGAACTCAAGAATTACGAGTAACGATTGATGGGAGCAGGAAGGCACCCCTGTGACTAGTCACAGAAATAATGCTGGTCAAACCCCTACCCCTCTCCAACGTCTCATAAGGGTGGGAGAGCACCCCTTTGACTGGTCACAGAATTAACGTTGGTCAAATCCTACCCTTTCCAACGTCTCATGGGGGCGGAAAGGTATCCCTTTGACTGGTTACAGAAATAAGTTCTGTCAAACCCCTACCCCTTTCCAACGTCTCATGGGGGCATGACGGCACCACTTTTAATGGTCACAGAAATAATGTTGGTCCAGCCCTACGCCTTTCCAACGTCTCCTGGTGGCAAGAAGCCACCCCTTTGACTGCTCACAGAAATAATGTTGGTCAAATCCTTACCCCCTTCCCAACGTCTCATGGGGGCGGAAAGGCACCCCTTTGACTGGTCGAAAAAATAATGTTGGTCAAACCCTTACCCCTTTTCAACGTCTCGTGGAGAAGCACCCCTGTAGTCTGCGTTGGGTGCAATGTACTGAGAGAAATGTGAATTTCTATTTTCACGAATTACGTTTTGTTTCAGAAAATGTTAAGATTTTGAAGGATTAAAAATTACCTAAGCACGGCTGTATATTCTATTGATGTTACCCATTTGTTTTAGAGCCATAGCATAATTTGATGGAACAACAGGCAGTCGACAGGCGCCAGAAATGGAATTGCGGATAGCAATTAGTACCGCTAGCGTGTACTAATGTGAAGTAAATGTAATCGTGCATATTAGACCCTCTTTTGAGCCTCCAACTACTACACGTAGGACTTGTGGCATGAAAGTAGGTTCTCTATAATCTCACACTAGTATGGATGAATAAAAAAAACATTTGTTACTTATCAGAAAAAATATAATAATATCTGTGATATGAATTTCAAGGATATTCGCAATTATTTGATAGATATATTATTTATAATATTTTTCAGTTATATCGCTAACGCATAGTACACTGAAAAATCCGCATGTATTAAGAATCGAACTCGAGTTCGCATGTACATAGTTTATTTATCAAAGGCCTAACGCCCTAACCGATTCACCTAACGGAGCGCGTTAGGATGTCTCCGATAAAATTTCACTTGTCCAATACTTTAAGATCCAAAATCTTTTTAAATACGAAACAACTATTACAATAATGACTTTTTTTAAACTTTTTCTGCTATCAAATATTTGAAACCATTTTTGAAGAGTTCAATATAAGTTTTTTTCTGTTTTTTAGAAGTATTCACCGTTATACGCTTCACAAGAAATAAAGACTGGATATTTAAATTTGATTCTATGTAATTTATGATTTAAATGAATACAATGTCAGAAGTGGCGATGTTAACAACAATATTTTTTCATCTCTTTATTAAGCAAAGACTTTAAAAAACTCATTAGGCATCATAGTTAATGCAATTACACTAAAAAATACAAATATTTAGTTCAAAATTCAACTTAATATTCATCAGGACATAAGTTAATATTAACAATCACATCACTGGCTTTATGACGAAGTGTCTCGTCATCCCTAAATTCGAGATGAGTAGAATTTCTCTAAGAAATTGTTTCAAATTTACCGTAATACTCTAATAAAAATGTAAGAACAATCAGTAAATTCAAATTATTATGATTATAAAATATATATTTTTCAATTTTTTCAATTTATTTATAATATTCGTTGCTAACGATATAAAATATTTTATTCTTATAATTTGTTGTGATTCTCATTCACTCTGAAACCAATTATATATTAATTTTATGAGATAAAGAAATACCTGCATGACTGTAAATAATGCACAATCTCATTAGTTATTAATAAAAATGTTTGCAATTACTTATTAATCGACAATGTTTAGTAATTTTCCGTGATGAATATTATTCATATACAAATTGTCAGCATTTTCAGTTCAGAGAAAATATTTTTCTGTGATTGAGCATTGCAAAGAAGTATTTATTTATGTGTAAATAATTTATGACAATTTAGTTAAATCTGAAACTAAATATTGCTGTTAATTTTGTATAAGTGCAGTCATTATGATGAGCAATAAGTTAATTTAACCCAAGTAACAAATAACACTGGCTCGTATTTTTTCGAAAAACGCAAAAATCGACGAAAACAGCGATTTTTCTTGTATATTTTTGCAACAAAAAAAGTATTTTCATGCCTGGTGGACTTAACCAGCATATCTATATGTTTTTGGCGTCGCTTAATCTAAACTCGGGGTCCTTATAACCCAGTTGGCTCATGTTTTTCCAAAAAACGCAAAAATAGATTTTTCTTGAATATTTTTGCAAAAAAAAATAATACATGCCCGGTGAACTTAACCAGCATGTCTACATGTTTTTTGGGTCCCTAAATCTGAATACAGGGTCTAAATCACCCAGTTGGCTCATATTTGTTCGAAAAACGAAAAAATAGATCTAAAATCGAACAAAACAAATGACTTGAACAAAAGAAATGACAGATCGCGCTCGAACTTCACATCAAAACAAATGACTGTGAAAAAAAGAAATGACAGATCGCACTTGAACTTCACGTCAGTAAAGAGGGCAGTGGTGCCAAGTTAGCGTCATAAAGGTTTTTGACAATCTCTTTGAGCGGGCTCTTTAATGTGACTGTAGTCAGTGGTTTCCTTATTTGCATTTTTCTATAAACTTTAATGAACTATAAACTCTCAAATTAAAACACATCATGTCTTCTAAGCGCTGTTTCAATTCCAATTCATCTACTTCCACCTTAGCTCATGATTGCGTGGACGAGCCTGACGCATTGAGCTAAATATGTGAAAATTGGGTTCTCACGAAGTTTGCAGTGCTTTTTTTAGTCATTCAATCGATTGAAAGGCAGAGAAGGAAATAAGAAAACTCTTAAGATTCAAGAACCTACGATATGGAGGAAAACTCTTCGGAAAGAGGAAAGCTACTTTTGTGTGACAAACCTGACAGGAATCAATAGAAAAAAAGTGCTATCGAATATCCTCATGTACCTAGCACCACTAAATCTGTTAAAAATAACGATGTTACAAAAAGCTTAAAAAATCTGTCACTTGACAGACAGACGACTGAAGCTAAAGAAAATGAAAGTACTGGTGAAGATGCCGATGATCATAATGATGGAAGTAATATTTCAGATGATGGTAATGAGGAGGATGATGATGAGAGCAGCGATGTTAATACAGAAGAGTACATACCACACAATGAAAAGAATGAAGTTCCTGAGCTATTTGCGTTTCAAGAATTGAATGATTTATCGCGAGATCTCGGACTTTCTAAAGATGCTTCGAATCATCTTGCTTCCGTTTTGAAAAAAAAGAACTTATTAGCTAAAGGGGTTAAATCAAGTTTTTACAGAAATAGAGAAGAAGAGTTTAGGAAATGATAATGGAACGTTAGTCTATTGTAAAAACATTGACGGGTTAATGGAAAAAATGAAAACTGGAATGTATAAACCGGAAAATTGTCGGCTAATGATTGACTCTTCTAAGCGCAGTCTAAAAGCAGTGTTATTGCATAATACTAATGTTTATGCTCCAATTCCAATCGCACATTCTACGGAACTGAAAGAGCATTACAGTAACCTAAAATTTTTTCTGGAAAAAATCAATTACTCAACTCATAAGTGGAAAATTTGGGGGGACCTTAAAATTCTTGAAATCGTTTCAGGATATATTTCCTATAACACTTTGGGAATTCTTGAATTATTACATTTTGAAGAGAAACCGGTATTAAATCTTCGAATTAAAGTTATCGTTTCACTTCTTACCTGATTTTTCCAAACCTCTTCTCTGTTTCTCTGCGACCAATTTTTTGAAGAGAAAACAAAAAAAAAACGTACTCCTTCAAATCATTAGAAGTCATTAAATAACAACTTCTAAAACAGGTAAAAGTTCTTTCGCTAACGTATAAAAATCATTTTTCCTTTCTGTTTTTTTTAATTTACTTCCAGTGCAGAAAAAAACACTTTCAAAATAACAATAATTCTCCTGAGCACGTATTCGCATGCGTAAGTGATGACTATAATGTTTTCGTACAAAAATATTCAGGGTGTCCCGTCTTAGGAGGGGGCTCGTCTTAGGCAACTTTCCCCTACCTTATCTGATGTGATAGCTGTAAGACATTTATATATTGTTGGAAGACAGGCTATTGGTCGAAATTCAGATGGATTTTGAGCGTTTGGGTTTTTAGGCAACATATACGTTGTACCCTGCAGAATAAAGCCTGGCATCAGATCTGGGTGTTCGATGATCTTCTGAAAACACCTTGCCAACGCAGGATGCACACAGGTCAGTTACTTGTACCAGAGATTGTGCACCACGTCTGGACCTGGAGCTTTCCAGTTACATGCTTTTTTCAAAACCGCTGAAACATCTAAAGCTGTGATGTTAGTCACTTCCATTTCAGGGTTATTGCTTGCTTTTGCTTTCTCTAGTTCGAACCACGCAGTGTCCAAATTGCTTCTGTTAGTTTTTCCCCAAACGATAGAACCTTCTTTCATCTGCCTGAAAGTTTCGATTTTGTTGCCTTCTTGCAATACTTTTCTTGTATCGACGCAGTCTAGCAGTAAGAACAGCAAGTCTCTGCTGTTGGGAGTCTATAATCTCATCCAATATTGCTGGTGTTAATGTCTCGATGTATCGAGGGTGGATAATTTTAGCTACATGGTGTATCAGCTTTCTGGTTCCATTTCCTTTCTTATATTGAGTCAGTAGACCCAATTTGCACCTTACTTTGCTGACATCCAAATCCAGCCTGATCTTCCATGGTGAATCTCGCTCCCTTCCTGGGGCAAAGACTGCAATTATAGGCCTACTTCTGCGGCCCAACGTTCTAACGGTTGCCACAGCTGCACAGTATACAAGAGTGTGCACCTCTAACGCAGTTTGTGTTGCGTTCAAATGCATAGGTAAAACCTTGCTGTTAAGATGTTGTATCAGTGCACGCAGATCATTTGTTCTAGTAAAGCATGACCGAAATTCCTTTCATGGTGCTGTAATTTTTCTGGGACTTCGCTGTTTAGATCATCGTTTATAATGTCCGGATGTGATTCTAGTTCACCCAGTGCTTGATGTTTATTATCCCTAGCACGCGGTATTTATGTTAAGGTGGTTGCCTGCAAATAGCTAACGCTAGCCAAAGCATCCTCAGCAGTCACAGTTGATGTTTCACTGCTTACAGCATGTCGCAGATGTACTTGCTGGCCAGCTGTTTGATGAGTAAGATATGCCTGACTATCTTGCAGCTCACCATCACCACCGTTGGGCATGCTGTGGCCCCCAGCGGTGGCTCCAGGGGCGCGCCGACGATCCTTGGGTAGCGACAAATGCTTCGAAATTTTTAAAAGACTCTCCATTATCATTGATGGGTTTTGGTGTTTCTCTTAGTCACTTTCCTCTTTGTTCTCTGCCTGTCTGGCATAGAAAACCCTGTCAGTAGCAATGCTATAGCCAACATAGCCGTCAAATTCATGAGAGGAAAGCGCAAGCCCTATCGCGACGACAACGTGAGAAGCCCTTCGGTAGGGATTATCAAGATTGTGAGAGAAGTTGTAGGCTCCGGAAGCTACGATCATGGTTCCTTAAATAAACCAATCCCGAAGCAACTGGAACGTGTACGTCATCCGCTTCTGCTCCTTCTGTCCTAGAAGGTAAGCAAGAGCGAGAAATTTGCGCGAGATAACATCTGGCAAAACTGTTCCTTGGAGTCAGGTCTCTAGCCTGCTCAGCTCGAGAAGAAGTACTTGATATTTCGGCCGTTTCTCTTCCTCCTTTGCCGTGATATTACCATCGGCTGGTGCCGAGAATTCAATCACGTAAATGATCTTGTTCTTCAGACCTTGGAGGACAGTATCAGGCTACGTAGCACAAATACGTTGAGTGGTGGAGAATGAGAAATTTTAGTAGATCTTACGCTGATCATTCTCCACAACGAGTTTGAGTTGAGTTCCCCCTGGGCATATGGCTAGGCGGGCAATAGCCTACTTTTTATTTCGAAAATGGCATTTACTATTTAAAGTAGAAGAACTTTCCGAAGCACTTATTAGCATAGATTATTGTGAATCGCTTTTTGCAAGAAAAATATTCGCGAACTGGAGGTAAAGTTCTCACATTTCAATGATGTATTAATAGAAAAATGGTTATAAGCTCTATATTGTACAAATGCGCTTAACAGTCTGATGGTACTGTGTTTGCCTTCGAAAGCAGGCGATTCATTTAAGTATTGAATATACATGATGGAGAAATAGAACGACTAGAAGTAGAAAGTGTAACCCTAGCACCCTCTGAAGATTTTATGTCATTTACATATGTCCTATTCAGGACACTCACGTGACGCTTTAATGAGACATCGTGTGGGTACATACATATGAGTAATATTATACAATTCTCTAATCCGAATTTCTTCGAGCGTTTAGGCTTCAATGTGCATTCTTTAGTTTAGATATGAAGTCGTTCATGACTAACTGAGACATGCATCACTGAGTACAAATTTTATTTTATGTAACTAACAGGCGCTGTGAAATGAAAATAAATTAAAAATTAGGTAAACATTATTATAGGTGACCCGCTCATTTCTTTTTATCCTGTTCAAATAACGAAAACCCAAATTGTCTTAACAGATGGCTGACAATTCAACCCAACACTCGATGATACTGTTGAAACTCAAAACAATACGGATTTTTGGGTACTTTTGCAGATCCACGTTCTTCTGTGATGTTTACAAGAAAGGCGACTTTTGAAAAGAAGCAAAATGATTTGTCAAAAAAGTTAACCTCCGCCGTTTCAATATTTTAGGCTATTTTCAAATCTATTCGTTTGCTCTCTTCCTAATTTAGAATGCTAACCTTAACTCTATACATTTTGAAAAACACGGTTTCAACTTGTAAAAACTTTGTCCATGTTGAATTCCTCAAAACTCAGCATACCCATCAAATTGTGTGCCGGATATTGCCCCAACATAAGCTACCACGTTGGGCTAAATATAGCGGACTTTGGCCCCTATAGTGGACCCAATAGTCGTTCAGTTTTCGATTCTGAAATTCGGCTATTTAAGTCGAGCCGGCATAAGTTTCTTAAAACTGTAAAATGTGGCCCAACTCAGGCTGCCGATCTTTGATCGATAATGTTGGCGCGACTTTGCACCAAGGGCCTGAAAGTCAATTAGCACAAAGCCAAAATTCGTCTCTAAAATCGGTTTTCTCCAATAGAGAGGTGATGTAATCTCTGGTTTACTCCAGGTTCTAATATTTTTAAGGAAAGTAAATAAAGTTTGCTTATTTTATGGCAATAAACGTACACTTTACGCTAATCTGGATTGTTTAAACACCATTCCACTGCGTAAAAGTAGGTCGAACTTGATATAATAATGAGATAATGGCTAGTATGTGTA
>CAKNXH010000818.1:11304-82589 GCA_932178445.1 Andricus quercusramuli | reverse complement strand
GTGGGCGATGACATAAAAAGGGCGCTTGACGCCGTTTTCACTTTAGAGGCCATTCATAAACCACGTGGTCACGTTTATACCACTTTTTAACCCCCTGCCGCTTGCGAACAAACGTGATCTTTTAAAGCCCTCCCCAATTTCTACTCTGTCAACGTGGCCTTATTTTACATTTAATGAACATATGGAAATTGTTGGTATTGAAAAGCTAGGATGCCAAAATAAGTGGTGATTTGGTCAAAAATTCGTTTCTTCTTGAACACATATGTAAGCTTAATGATACACGGTAGGAAGTACACACAAAAAGAAGTGAAAGTTTACTCAGTTTTTCATGTTTTTCTGAAAAGAAATGCGCAGATTTAAGAGATTGCGTGTCCACGTGGAAATTGGTTCGACCCCCTCGTGGACAATCGTGGACTTTTGTCATGCCCCCTTCCCCAAAAATTGTTTACGTGGTATATGGATGGCCCCATAGCAGATATTCGCGTTTTTCTATAATAAGTCAGGATCAAAATGATTACTTAAGGGGTTAAGCTGGGGGGGGGGGGGTGATATTAACTCCCATACTGAATCTATTAGTACTATACTCATATCCTGGAAGCAACCGCAAGTAGGTATTGTTAATGTTCGAAGAAAAAGTATAACACGTGCGTTTATGGCACTCGCGAACTTTAGATCCGTTTTTCTCGAAAAGGGGTGTTTTGGAGTTTCAACTTTAATAATGCCCCAGAGACTATTTTTTCCACCTGAGGAGTTCGTGATAGGCTTAAAATTCTGGGAATTTATATAGGTATAGCTATATGATCCTACATGTAACTCCATACCGAATATAAAGGCCCTTCAGTTCATATGGATGCTCTCATGTAATATCATATCAATTATATATGAAATATCTTATAAATCCAGATATTGACTGTATTCAAATAGTTATTTGTGATACAAGTGCGCAAAATAGGTGATTGTGTGCCAGTGTGAATTTTGCAGCATAAGCGAATGATGCAATCACACGAGTTACCGACCAAAAATGTCCTGAAGAAAAAATTTTATGCAAAAAAATTTGTGGAAAAAAAAAGTTGAAGCAAAGAAATTTGTTAAAAAAATTGTAAAGAAAAATGTTGGCGTTTATGCTCTTTGGTCCCTCAAACCCTGAAACCCTGAAACCCTAAAAACAAAAGTTCAATCATTGAAAGATTTGTGAAAATTAAATCTAAATTTATTTCAAGAAGATACCAACACCAGTGTTTAAAAGCATGAAAACGTCAACTTTTGAGGTGACAATTTTTTTAACAAATTTCTTTGCTTCAACTTTTTACACCCACAAACATACACACACACATATATATATATATATAAATTATTTTTTTTTTCAATTCGGAGTTTTATAACTCTTGAACAGCTGAATGAACTGCTAAGACCATAACATTTTCTTATAGAGAATTCGACGCTCTACAAAAAAGGTCTCTTATGATTTTTTCATAAATTTATTCCTTCAAAATTTATTCAAGGTTAAAGTTGAACACATAATAAATTTATCGTTTTTTCTCAATTTTTAGCGAAATTTTGAAATGTATAATTAATTATCTTAATAATTTTTTCGCAAATTTAATAGTTTAAAATTTTCTCTAAAAAAATAATAATCTAACTCAAATCATCACATTATCAAGTTTAACGTTGTTTGAAAATTCATCTTCTATTGTTCTACTTTTAATAACAAATAACCTTTAAATCGTTAAACTTGATAATGTGATGATTTGAGTTCGATTATTGTTTTTTAGAGGAAAATTTAAACTATAAAATTTCCGAAAAAACTATTACGATAATTAGTGATGAATTAAAATTTTTTCCCAAAAATTAAGAAAAAAAAGATAAATTTATTATGTGTTCAACTTCGACCTTAAATAACTTTTGAAGGAGTAAATTTATGAAAAAATCATAACAGACCTTTTTTGTAGAGCGTCGAATTCTCTATAAGAAAATGTTATGGTCTTAGTAATTCATTAAGCCGTTCAAGAGTTACAAAACTGCAAATTAAAAAAAAATCACATGCTATTTAAATGGGAAATAGAAATTAGCGATGAGCGACCTCTAAATATTAATATTAAGAGCTCGACTTTTCACAGGCGTCTTTTTACACCTTTCCGGAAGTTTTTATGTGGGGGCTTCGAAAAAAATAGTCGATTTTTTTGAACCAGCCTAATATATATATATATATATATTCTAATTTTACTTCGAAACATTTGAAACATATGTTAAAATCATTGTTCAGTCTTCGTTGTCCATATCTTCCAAAGGAAGTTCATTAATAGGAAGCTTCTGCTTCACTTCTATTTTGATGGCAGTTATTCTAACGGCCAAAGGCAGTCTCTTTACAGATATTGAGCGTTTTTGGTCTGCTAGATACTGCTCATTTGTTCTTTTGGCTAGCTCTGGGTACTTAAGTAAGAAGACTCGATGTTTTCCTCTCCTCACACTTTGCCCATTTTTCTCTGCAAAAAATAAAGGCACATAACATCTTTGTTCATATGTCATGTCCATTTCAATCGCCTTCTTGGCTGCTGCATCTCTGCTTCTGCCTCTGGTGAAATTAGGCCATCTAACTCTAGAGGATGTGGTGGTGCTGGGTCATGAAATGGTTGAGGAAGAACATCACTTGCCGCTGCTTGATTGTGTGACGCGGCTTTCTCTGATCTGACTGATGCTTATTGTTGTCGTTTCTCTACGCCAAATCTAGCTCCTGTTTAATCTCCATTGCTCGGTTTTCTGAGATGTGTAAATTAGTTATGATGTCCTTCACCTTAGCGATAAGATCTCTTAGTGCGACTTTCTTTATACGAGGATACTTTGCAGCAAATATTTTCCTAATATTGTATCCTTTTTCGCGTGTGGTTCAAACTTCGCACTTTCATAATAGAGACGCACCAATTCCTCTTTCATTGTGCTGTCCCACTTGATGCTCTCCCACGGTATTTCTGTTGGGCTGGTTGGCTGCAAATAGCTAACGCTACCCAAAGCATCCTCAGCAGGCATAGTTGATGTTCCACTGGTTATCGTTAGTCGCAGATGTTATTGCTGGCCAGCTGTTTAATTAGTGAGATCTGCTCGACCATCTCGCAACTCACCATCACAACCGTCCTGCATGATGTGGCCCCCAGCGTTGGCTCCCAATGGAGAGAACGTAAACGTGCTAAAGTAGTCCACCCGACTTTTATATTTCTTTGTTTGGAATTAAAAAGAAAGAACCTATTAAAATCGAAAGTTTTCACGAAATTCGAGTCTATAATCACACGGTGAAAAAATTGAGCTTTGACAAGGATATTATTCCTCGTCATAATAAGTATGTCTAAAATAGAGATATTTAGAATAGGTGTCTAAAGGAATTATCGGAAGAGAACCGGTGCATTATGGGAGCATCGAAATAAAATGGTGACAGTCTAATCAAGGGCAGTTACAGTTCAGGTTTACTTAAAGCATTCAGAAGAGTTATACCACTCAAAATGAACGCGAATGTTAATATTGAATACAGTTTGCGTCGGGGTGATAACAATTTAAAAGGGGTTTGATTCTACATGGTAACTAAATTGAAATATCAAGAAACGCTAGGAAAACAACAAAATTCACCTCCAAATGCATTATACGGATTTCAGGGAAATTAATTTTCTCGATGCTCGACGAAAAACTGACTACTGTAAGTTAATATATTTCTATAACAACTAGATATTTTTTTAATCTAAGGATAATAAAATTATACTCAATCTGTCAGAAATAATAAATTCTCGAACTTAGCATATTTGTGAAAATTATTGATCTACGAGAACAGTTTATATAAAGTAACTGGATGTTTAACTGGAACTAACTAAACGTTTTATCTAAACTAAGCGGACAATCTCTCTGAGTTTAATATATTCTAGACTTACTCGTTCGTCTCAAGAAATTCTTTCCCGAGTATATGTAAGTAAATTTACGCGATGCAGTGCACGTATATCAACCGCACGTGTATTTACGTTTACGAATGAAATAATCTATAGAAAATAATTCAACCGTCTTACTGGATTTTGGTTCTGTTGTTGTCCTGCAAGTTTGGTGCATCGTTTGGCTCGTGTGTTTAGTTCAGCAGTAGTACGTATAAGTACCGCAGTCATCCAAAATTTCTTTCCATACATCGTGGAGTACCTGCAAAAACAGAACAACTGATTGCAGCCCTGCTAGCATCCGGACAAAATCTTCGCTTGCCTGAGGTCACATTTTATTACTCACGGTCTTCGCAATTAGCTTTATTCTGATCACTTTATTTTGGAACAATGACAAATTTTTGGGGTTCTTAAAAAAATTGTTTGATAAATAATCCCAATATTTTTTCTTACAGAATCAAAACCAATGCCACCACGTAACGCTCGCCGTCAGGAATATCCTACTCTATTTTTCGCACTTGACGAACCTGTTGGAATTACCATTAACAGCATATATCATCAATTTGGATACCCACCATATTCTTCTTCAAACGGTAATTTGAAAAATGAAATAAAATTCTGTAAAAACTGTCCAGTTTATTTCCTAATTATGAAGTGTTTCATCAGCCGATCCTAAGGCAACCCATATGCATGCCCCCGCCCCTTCCCCTGTAGTGATTCTCAACTTCTCAAGTAGAAGGGGGGATATGACCTTTAGATTTCCGCTACCCAAAAAAATCTTCCTCTATATATGCCCTTGGGGAATTTTATAAAATAGTTTTCACTCGAGTCTATCGAGGCACATGTTAATATTAATCAACCTTGCACAAAATATCAGCATATAGGTATGCATTTTTCAAACGTTCAGATACGTTGATGGTAGTTTCATTATTTTAACGAAAGATAAATTAGATTGTGTTTTACATCAGTTCAATTTTTTCTACCTCAGACTGAAATTTACACATGACATTCAAACAAACAATTCCAGTACCTTATTGCTAAAGTTATTAAAACTGATAATGGCACTATTGTCACAGATTGGCATAGAAAGGATGCTTATTCATATCGATTCATCAATTTTCAATCTAACCTATTGTAAAATATAATAGATTTAATGCTCTCACGATGATTCATTATAACAAATTTGAAGGAGGTTTTTCTGTTTTCTATCGTGCCTGGTAAGAAGAGAAGAATTCAAGAAAATTCAGAATCTGAATTCCCATTAATAAGTGAGTTTTCCTTCATCGAAAGTTCCAACAACGAGTAGAAAAAAAGCAACACCTATTCCTTTTAATCGACTTGAAAAAATTTAATGGAAGTGTATTGGGAGGAATGAAAAAATGGAGGAATGCAAAAAAAAAGAATAGAAAGAACGAGAATAATGATACTTTGAAGACGAAAAAGCTAGTTTTTTTAATCCCCTCAGAGAAATTTAATGGAAGCGTATTGGAAGCAATTGAAAAGTAGAGAAATGTCAAAGAAAGAATAGAAAGCAATAGAATAATGTCACTTTTAAGGCGCAACTGTGAATTGAAATAAATGCATTTTTTTAAATAAGTAGGGGAGAGTAGGGAGTTGTGGGCAACGCATTGTTTTCAAGACATAACTTCTCTGAACATCGATAAATTGTCAATGTATGAACTGGTATTTGTAGTAAACTTCTCAATACATCAATTGGAGACCACAATTGATCAAATTCGTTAATGCGCGAGAAATATTTAGGATCACGTAAATCTTATAAAAATCGATATTTGTGATTTTGGTGGGGAGTTGTGGGCCATGACAAAAAATAAAAGAAAATGGCATATTCCAGTAGTTTATGTTTATTGAAGTTCCAGTAAATAAAAATTAATGATTTTAAAAAGATTAAAAAAAAATTATTCTGATTCACAATGTATGCAAGTGTAATATCCGGTCCTCATGTTGGCACATTTCAAGTGTACAGCACGATCGCACATGTTGCAGTGAACTGTGTTGTTCCGATTTAAAATCTTTGGCATTTTTCCCTTGCAGATAATGCAAACGTCTTTTCAGAACAAGAGAAAAGAAGTTTCACTAAAAAAATTGAAATACGCATTAAGAACGTTTGGCCCACGACTCCCCACTAATGGTGGACCACGGCTCTCCACAGCCGACATTTACGAAATGACCGAATTGCCATCCACACAATGAATGTTTTACCGAAATTGTTTGATTGAATTTAAAGCCAATTGCTCAACGAATATTTTGCAATAACGTGCCTTTGAAATCTGCTGTGAACGGGACTTCGAATATCAACCACTTCAGTTGTACACAAACTTTTATTTTGATTTCTTTAATCAACAATGTCAAACTAATAACTAAGTGTTTTGAGAATATGAGTCGAGTTCACAAATTGAGCTCACACAAAGAGAGTCTTTTGGCAGTGATTAAAGCAGTCCTACCTCCCACAACATGGCGGAGATTGAGGTGGTCCACGATTCCCCACGGCCCATAACTCCCCACCGTCTCCTAAGTATTGTATTTGGGTAAATTATATTTTTTTTATAAATCTATAGAACAGAAACATATTTTGACTGATTTTATATGAAATCTGCCTTGAAACACGCACTACTGCTGTAAAAATTTGCATGGCTTGCTCAGCCACACAAAAAAAAGTATACGGAGTCAAAAAAACGATCTATATAACATTATAGTAATTTTGGTCCAGCATAGCCGGAATCCAAAATTTTTAGATTTTCTGCTTACCATTTTTTTTTTGACTTTGAATTTTTGGTTCCGGTTACATTTTTGCAACTTGACTCATAAACATCTGAAATCGCTTTTAGAGTTTAGGAGAGAAGAGGAGATGTTTAGTGGCCAACTTGCAAAAATTTAACCTAAACCTTAAATTCAAAGTCAAATACAGAAAAAAGTGGTAAGCAGAAAACGGTATAGATAAATAGATTTAATACTTTCACGATGATTCATTATTATAAATTTAAATTTAAATTGAAAATTTAAAGATTTTTCGGGTTTCAATCGTGTGCGAAACTATGAATGTCGCCGACGTTTCGTGAACATTGCAGTTCACTTCTCTACGATGCCTCTGATTGGCCAGAGCGCCCCATGGCGGGAAGATGAAGGATGAAAAGTTAAGACAATATAAAAAATTATTCTTAAAATCACTCCACCGTTACGGTAGACAAGAAAATTGAAATTTCCGAACTTATATTCCACAAAAACGAATAGAAACTATGAACGTGCAGATATTTTGTGGACGGATTAGAAGGAATTGAAATAATCGAAAATGAAGCATGTCAGAATGGAATTAAAAATAACCATGACAAAAACGAGAACTGAAATTTGCAAACTTGTGTTCATACGGAGGAATAGAAACCTTATAAGCACACACATTTTGTGGATGGATTAGAAAGAATTAAATTAACCGAAAACACAGCATGTAAGTATGGAATTAAAAATAACCATGAGAGGTGTGTCTACTGCTCGCATTAAGAGGAATTGAAAAAATGGAAAATATCTTCGCCTGCATGGAACACAACACATATGGCAATCGTTAAGAAAATAGAAAAGAATTGGTTTAGGAAATAAATCTATTCTTTCGTTGGACACTTCTCCCGATGGAAAATTAGCACATTAAAAAAATTAAATTATGCTCACTCTTTCGTTTATATCTGAAAATATTAATTTTTCTCTATTCTTCTTTACTTACCGGGTGTGCAAAACTACGAATCCTTCCGACGTTTCGTGAACATTGCAGTTCACAGTTTCAGGTTATGTTGTTCTTATATATATATATATATTCTGTAAGATGTATGTGATTGACCAAAGCGCCCCATGGTGTGGACTGGCCGAACTTGATTGGCTAACCAAGTATTTTTTTAAACTCGGGAGGACGGAAAGCCAAATCGGATTGGTATTATATCCATTCTTATTATTATTGTCACAAGAACAAGGGATTTTGTATACTCCCGTATCACTGAGAGGGGCCTTTTTATCTTGAGGGTTGTTTAGAAGTTGCCCTTCTTCCGCAGGTGGTTTAAATATGGTTTGGTTATTGTGTTTGTTGAGAATTCTTCCTATTTGTTCTGTGATACCTTGAATGTAGGGTAGGATGGTAATCGTTCTTCTCTCCCTTTATTTAGTAGGTTGTGTTGACTTGTTTTTTTGGGTATTTTCTTATTGCTTTATCAATTTGTTTGTTTGTATAATCGTTTTGTATTAGGATTTGCTTAACATTTTGTAATTCCTTTTGTAAGATATCTTTATCTGCTCTGGAGACAGATCTGTATACAAGGATGTTGATGACTGATTCCTTTTGAGATGGGTGGTGGTGGGAGAAGGCATGTATGTATCCGTTTTGTTTGGGTGGGTTTTCAGTAAACTTCATGTCTTAATGTGTTATGAGATCTTTTGTAAATTAGTACGTCCAAGAAAAACAATTTTCCGTTTTGATCAATTTCCATGGTGAAGTGGATATTGGGGTGTAATTGATTGATGAAATCGAAGAATTTGTGTAGTTCATCCAGTCCATGTCTCCAGATGACAAAAGAATCGTCCACGTAGAGGGGCCAAAATTCCGGTTTAAGTTTGGATTGGGTAAAGATTTTAGTTTCTAGATTTTCCATAAAGATGTTGGCCATTATAGGTGAGATTGGAGATCCCATTGCTGCTCCTGAGGTTTGTTCGTAGAATTGGTTATTGAAAGAGATGTAGGTATTATTGAGACAGTGTTCTATCAAAAGTGTGAGATTAAAGGGGAGGCTTGGGATGAAAACTCACTAGAATGTCTTGGGGTTGAATGTGAATCTATTGTATCATTCTGATAAAGTCGAAAGAGTTTTAGACGTGTGTGATAGAGTTTCCTGTGAAAGGATTCCGTTCTTTGGCGAGAAAGCGTGCTAGGTTTTAAGTTGGTGAGTTCATTGCGCTGGCAATCGGTCTGAGTGGAATGTTGTTTTTGTGGATTTTTAAGAGTCCGTAAACTTTCGGAGAGATGGGATTAGTAGGTATCAATTTAGATATTGTTTCGCTATTAAGTTTTATTTCTTTCAGAAGGGTTTTTCTTTTGCTGACTATTGTTTTCGTAGGGCCTTTTTAAAGCTTTTTGTATGTATCATCGGCTAGAAGGTCCATAATTTTGTTGCTGTAGTCTTTTCTATTCATTATTGCTTTTGTGTTGCCTTTGTCTGCAGGTAATATCATGATGTATTTATTCTTATTGAGTTCTTTAATTGCTGCTTTTTCTTGTTTTGTTAAGTTTCAGGAGGGAAGTTGGGCTTGGCGTAAGATGTTGGCCGTCCTACGCCACATGTCATTCACTTTTTCGGGTGGAAGGGTATATTGTGGATTCCACGTTACTGATGATTTGTTCTTTCGGGATTTTGAAGCTAGCTGTTGCAAAATTATGTCCTTTAGATAAGGCTGAAATCATTCAATTGCTGAGGGGATGGTTATAGATTTTTTTACTGTGTTAGTGAATGGTGCGTGCTTTACTGGAAGTGATTTGTCAAATTTTATTTTTTGTTTTTGAGTGAAAAGATCTTTAATCCGTAGGGATTGTTCAAGACAAATTTGGTATGTGGTATTCTTTTTTTCAAGAGAAGCAAACTTATTTTATGTAGAATTGTTTTGGATTCAGATGTTCCCCAATGGTTTTTCAACTGTAAGAATTTTGGGACGATCTTGTTGTCCCTACACCGATTCAAGAAAGCTAAACATGTTAGTAGCTTAGCTTGAGAAGAGCTGAGCTTACCAAAAGTGTTATTTTTAGTAAGGGAACTCTCCCCGTAGAGTTCCTTTATAATAGATTTAATGCTATCACGATGATTCATTGTAAGAAATTTAAAGGAGGTTTTTCCGGTTTCAATCGTATACAAAACTAAGAATCTCGCCGACGTTTCGTGAACATTTCAGTTCACTTCTTCAGGGCTGACCCGAAATTGAAGTTTCAGGTTATGTTGTTCTTATATATATTCTCTACGACACCTGTGATTGACCAGAGCGCCCCATGGTGGGGACTGGTTGATCTTGATTGGCAATTCAAGTGTTTTGAAGAAGTGAGCTGAAATCTTCATACAACTTCGGCAAGATTCGTAGTTTTGCACACGATTGCAACCCGAAAGATCTCCTTCAAATTTGCTATATTGTAAAATATCTTGTTGGCTCAACGTTGAAGCTATCACATGAATTTTTTCACAAGTCCAATATTTATTTGATTAGAAATATTATGTTTCATATGAATAGTACAAAATAATTTGTGCAAGCACACATAAACGACAAAATGAAAATACTTAAAGATCCCTCGCCAGAACAACCAATTTCACATCTGGATCATAATGTAGATTTCGAACTTTTTGTTTCTATACCATTGCATGGTAGGTTGGTTTTTTATTTTGTAAGAACTTTGAGTGAATTCAACATTGAAACAACGTTGAGGATTGAGTCCAAACTTGATAAGATCACTTACCCTCAACGGGCACACCTCCAAATACACCTTCAGATATTTTCGGCTGGAAAAAATCAGGAGTGATGTTAAAACAATACAAAATAGGAAAAAATATCTCCAGAGCCTCAGCGATAATTTAACTATTCGAAAAAAAATAATTGAAAAAAAAAACGTAGACAGTCGGAAAAAATTGGTAAGCCTATGGGGTGTGAGACACCGCGTGTAACCGTCAGGGGTTAAATTAGGCAAAGGTTTAAGGGACTTCTAGCAGAAATATTCTTCATTAAGATGGAGGGTGATAAATGTTTAAATGTAATAACTGATCTTATTGATTTTGGTCCATTATCGGCGTCATTGTAAACTCAATTTAATTCCTCTTTATTGACTCCCAGCAGCTACATGTAACCAATTACAGGGTAAGTTTCAGCCTATTCTATAATAAAACAGCAATTAAATGAATCATAACACCAGGTGTATTTACACTACGTCTTATAAGTAGTTTCATATTTGTGTTTCGTAGTTCATTAATTTGAATCTTGTTTACAATTATATTTAAACACATTCACAGAATTTCAACTGAAACACTCTTGTTTCATGCTCAAATATTAACTATATCAAATATCACAAATATACAATATATTTATCGGTTCTTATTTCATACATATATTCTCGCCATTCTGTTGAATCGATTTATCGTAGAATTATGCAAGTCAAGTGAACTATCATATGCCAAACACATCCAATTGATCGCCACACACATTTCATCCACTGGAGAATTATAAACACTGCGTGCTTTTTCATTTTTTATATAAAACGTAGGGTTAGATCTCGAGTTATACTGAGGTACCCTAAATTGTAAGCATCCAAGTAAATAAGGACAATCAATTTTCCCTGGGAAATTTTGTAAATAAACTTTAAGTGATATAGAGTGCGCCTAAGCTTCAATGGCAGAAAGTTGAATCTATTATACAAAGGAAGGTAAGGTTTCCCCCTATCAGGGTATACCCCGGCTTCTTTAAATGCTAGATATCGTAAGAATCTTTTTTGTATTCTTTCTATTGCCTCATTATGCGATGCAAACTTAGGTGCCAAAATAACAGACGCATATTCCATCTTTGTTCTAACTAAACTATTGTACAATAATGTTATCGTACACAGTAAAAACTAGGCATTCATTTTTATCTGGGATCCTTTTTTGGGCGTTCTAATATGATCTCACAAATAGCCTTATTTTAGTACCAGTTTCTGTCTTGTTTAGTTTGCTAACTTCAGATTGATAAATGATCCGAGATAGCGAACTAAATTGAATCAGAGGGTGCATTGTTTGAATTGTTTCAAACTTCACTCTTACAAAAAACAAAAAATAGATTAAATTGAAAATTCGTAAAAATTAGCGTTGAACCGTCACACTCAGACGTCGCGAACTTCAGCCCTATGGGTTACGTTGGTTTCTAAACTTGACAGATTAGAATTTGTTTTATCAGATTTAGTGATTGACAGATGATCCTCATTTCGATCCTATTTCAATCCACAAATCGACCTTATTTTATTAGATTGGTGGATCAAACTGAAGTGGGATTATTTTATTGCGTGAACTGTTTTAATACCGAATTAAGTTCTAAATCGAATCCTAGTTTTTACAGTGTAGCAGTATGTATCTTTGAAGTTTTTGCATGATTGTATAAAAAAACCTAACATTTTATTTGTCTGTTCAATAGAGTCATCTATGTGTTCCTTAAAACGGAAATTCGAGGTGTACTTAACCCCTAGGTCACGAAACTTGGATTTTCTGCACAATAATACATTATCTATTTCATGATTAAACAATATTGGGTTCGTTGCACTTGAATACGTTATTACCATGCATTTGTTCAAGTTCAAAGGAAGTTTATTATCTAGTCAGCAAATATGGAATTTATCAAGGTCTTCCTGTAGAAGAAGACAATATAGCAAACTATTAATTTTAAGAAATAACTCAGTATCATCAGCATATAGGTTGATTTTTGCGGGCAACTTAAAACTCATATCGTTGCAATATATGTATTACGAAAAATATAGGACCAAGATTCGAGCCTTGCGGTACGCCAGATGAAGGCTGATAAGATTTAGATGTACGGTCAGCATACTGAAGAAATTTTTTTGTTCTTAAAAAAATTATCCAATAAAGACAGAAGGTTGTCAAGCAAGTTGAGATTGTGCAATTTCAATCGTAGATTCATCAATTTAAGATCGAAAGTTTTTGATTTATACTCTTGTCATCATATAATTATTATTGTTATTTGGTCTAGTAGCCTTATATCTATAAAACGTAAATGTTTCATTAATAATTGTTTCTCCGACCTGAAAATTGTATATTTAATATTTATTTAACCCTTAATTTCAGACTTTTTTTACGACAATGTTCGTCTATGTCTCTGTCCCATCATGTTCTTTTCTTCTCTCTCTCAATGTTACCCATTAATTTGGAGCGGAAAGCTTGTTCTATCTCCTCTTTTGAAATTAACATTTTCCATCTATTCTGTAAAACAATTTCTAATTCGTCCTTCATTTCTTATTTATGGACTTCACCACTTTCCAGTATAGTCAAAATTAGAGCACTAACGATTTCAGGTGTAGATTTTTAACTTTTAATTGTCTAACTTCACTTTTTTTCAACATTAATGTTTCGTTTGAATTTTTGTTTTTCTCTACATGAAAAACGAGTTCCAATTAAACAATTTCGCACACATTTTTACCTTGGATAAACCATATGTACCCAATTTTTCAAGTTTGCTCGAAGTGCGATGGTGGCCGCGTGTGCGTACCACTAACTTCCGATATTAAATTAAGAGGTCCATGGCAAATCGTTATTTCAAGATCTTCAATTCTCTACAATTTGGGATTTTTTTGCAGAGATTATTCATGATGGTGATTTAGTGTACAGAGGTAAAACTGCTATTGGAAAAATCATAGGAGAGGATATTTATGAACTGCATGCAACTGGTCCAGAAGGTAATTTAAAAAAGCACAATCTAAAACATACAGGGCCGTAGTTAGAATTGAACTTAAGGTAGGGCATGGGTGGTTAAAGGTAGGGCATCGGTGGTTAAAGGTAGGACGGAAGTAAAAATTTTACTTGATCTGATCTAGACGATTGTATTTTTTAAGGTAGGGCATTGGTATTTTAAGGTAGGGCATTGCCCCACAATGCCCCCCCCCCCTTAGCTACGGCTATTAAAACATATTACGACGAAGCTATTTGTACCGCTAGCGGTACAAATAGTGTGGGTATCTTATTTAGCCCGCTAGCGGTACAAATAACGATTGCTCCTCGGTGTGGCTATTTGTACCGCTAGCACCACTAGCGGGATGAATAACGTGGGTATCTTATTTAGCCCGCTAATCGTATGAATAGTAAGGGTATGTTGTTCAGATCGCTAGTGGGATGAAAAATGGAAGTATATTTAACCCACTAATTTTAGTCAGACCGAGCCCATTAGGTAATCGAAATGATAGTGTCATTAAATGATATTGAACTGAATGTCATTTCTTGCTACATAAACTCAATTTCTGGGTTGACAGGCCTGACAGGTGAATGGTGGCGTCAAATGGCAAGCGGCGTAATTATGTTTCGGCGGGAAATTTAATATCATTTATGGGTGAAAATCAACACAATTCGTTTCTACAAATGTTTTTGGATAAGATATTTCGCATTCGAGTAAACTAATTTTTACCATAATTTTTAACCCTAATTATGATGAAAATAGTTATAAGCGAAATTAGGACGAGTACTTTGATTTTTTATTTATTAATTAAATGTTTAATAATGACATTTCTCATTCACCAGGTGAAACTTTCGCATATTTAAATAATTCTTTCAGTGGAGGTTTTGAGGTTTTTTTATTTATGAAAATAATAATTATAGGAAAAATGTATTTGAACAAAAATCTCTTGATCACATGGAGGTATATATGGGTGGAAAAGAAAAGTTTAGGGCTGAAATTCAATTTTATGTATAATAAAGCTTTATTTATATAGCAGTATATTTTGGAAACCTATGAGGTACCTAAAATTTAGTGATGTACATTTAAATCAATTTTATAAAAGAAGAGTTACAAATCGGAGACAATTTGTTTACCAATTATATAATCCAGCCGCCACTAAGACTTCTGTTAGCACTGATGAGAGGGTTTTAGCTTTAAATATCGAGAAAGGCCCCCTGATTATGAATATCTATGGCATTCTTTCGAAAATGTGCTTTTCAATTGTTTAAACAATATTTTTTCACGAATACAGTAATTATAAACAAAGAATCTGTAACATAGGTTTTGGAAAGTCTGAAACAAGACAGAACTTTTTGCCATTACACTTTTTTGTACAATTTACCGATTTCAGTTTAGAACGCTTTAACTTGAAAACGGTTAATTATACAAAAATGGTTTGAACGGCAAAAATTCTTGTCTTGGTACAAGCTTTTCCAAACAAATTTCTAATTTTTTAATTTTACTCAATTTTCAATGAATTTTGACGTTTTTTTTTAAATGACCGTAGGGCTTCCGGGTATATCAAGTTGGTGCGGAAATTTCCATTTGGCTAGAGCAAAATTTTTTTATTTAAGAACAAAGTGAACAATATTTCAATCCTAATTCTTCAGATGTACTTCTATAAAATCTATTTTCAAGATCTGCGAATTGACTGAAGAAGAGCGTAAGTCAGTGTAATTACTATCTGGCAATAGTTTTCAATAAGTTAGAGTGACAAAAAAAAATTGTTTATAATGTTTTAAACGAATTAATGAACAAAAGCCATTATTTGTGATTCGCAATTATCAGTTATTTGAAATTCAGTTTTTATATAGAATATCAAAGAAATTTGTGCCTATATGTGATTATTTAAAAATATCTGCTGTTTGGCAGTTGTTTAAACAATTTCTATAAAAAAATACACAGTTTTCGTATGTCACAATCAATAAGCTCCATTTTTTTGGAGAGTCGACCAAAAATGTCTTGCCAATGACTCCTTGTTTCAAAGAATTCGAATTTAGTATGTAATAGAATTTTTTTTTTATGTTTACTAGTGTATTTATGTGTTAGAAAATTTCACAAATGCTTGCGAAAATTGTAAAACCACAAGTGAAGAAATTATTCAATTGAAAATTGATTAATAAATTTCCATTATCGAAATAATCTAACAGAATACCTAACAAACACCATCAAACGTTTAAAGATCGATTGATAAAAGAAAATTTGTTCGATGTTAGAACCTAAAAAAATCTCGCTTATAACTATTTTTATGACACATGCATGATTTCAGCCCTTTTCGACGCCTAAGAAGCGGGGCTAAAGCTCTACTTTTTACTCCCTAGGGAGTAAAAAGTACTTTTTACTCCCTAGGGACTGAAAAGTGACGTCAGAGGTGAATAATGAAGATATGCATCTATGAGCTTGCATTTTATGATTATCAGCCGACTCACCGTAAAAACTGAGAGGAAATTTTGGTTGCAGTTAATCGAATTTTACGGTTATTTATGGAAAGTTACCATATATACCTGTAAAATTACCATAAATTACCGAAATTTTCCATAAATTTCTGGAAATTTATGGAAATTTATAGAAATGAATTTTGCGTATTCCATGGTAAGTTACCATATTTACCTGTAAAATTACCATAAATGACCAAAATTTGTCATAAATTTCCGGAAATTTATGGAAATTTTTAAAAATCCCTACCACTAAAAACTTTTCGCCGGCTCTGACAACAGAACCGTGACACGCATTGATGTTCACGTAACATCGGAAACGCTGGCAGGTTTGCTACATGGATCTTTGTGAAGCTTTGACTATGTTGCCAAACCTTAAAAAATAAGTCGCTCATTACACGTATTTTAGGCACTTTCTTGGGTAACTTCCGCAATTTCTTATCGCCGGAATGTAATAATGGGCCTAATTCAATTGACCAATCTGGCAATCTGAACACTCGACACATTCTTTGAAATTTGACAATGAATTCCCTATTTTAAAAAGAAATTCTCTTCCAGCTCTATTTCAATTCTTTCATTGCAAAATATTCAAGTCTTTGTTCCTTTAGTCAACGGAACTTCTTCTAAACTATTTTAAATATATGTAAGGGGAGCACCCAGTAAGAAGGCTTGAATTGAAAAGAGTTGTGAAATTCCGATTTCAGCGACAAAATGAGCATTTTTCTATCTTATTTAAAACCTGATTCTTCCACCGACCTCCAGTCCGCAAGAGAGTAATACTTTTTCTAAAAATTCAATTCCCTGCAGTTCCCATAGCGACAAAAAATATTTATAATTAATTGTTTTCAATTTCGTAAAATAGGATGCATTTCAAATTTATTCAATTCCTTCCATTCCTCTCAGAAAATATGTATACTAAATTGTTGCTAATTTCGCAAAGTAGAATTTATTTTAAATTTATTTAATTCCCTCTAATACCTTCAGAATAAATCTTTCAGATATTGTTTCGAATTCCAAAATGTAGCATATATTTCAAATGGATTTAATTCCCACTGATACCTTCAGAAAATATCTGTTTAAAAATATTTGAAATCCATTTTTCTGGAATATAAGTTTAAAAGTTTCAATTTACGTTAATCTTATGAATAAGATTTTTGGTATCTTTAAATAAATAAAAATATAAATAAATATATTATACTGGTCCCTTTTCAATGTATATATTTTATTGAGTAGTAAATAAATAATTAAATCGAACTTTTCAACCCCCTTCAGTACCGTTCTGTGCAATTTTTGACGTACATTGGCAGGGATTCAATTTTATTGATCCTGACTACGGATTTTCGTATTTTTAAATTCCTTTCAGTACTGTTTTGTTAAATTTTTCAAGATGCATTAAAGGAGATTGATTTTTTTTCATACCTATTTCCCCGACGGTTCAGGAGACGACCGGAAAAATCAGGTATTGAAGTGAATTACATTTTTTAATCCCGATCAATGCAAGCCTTCTTACTGGGCACGGCGTCCTTGAACGGGAGTTGAATAAAATTTTCATGGACGTCTCAGATCTTTGCAGGATCTTTGAGTAGAACATAAATGGGGATATTTTAGACTAAAATGGAAATATTCCCATTCATGTTCTACTCAAAGATCCTGCGAAGATCTGAGACATTCATGAAAATTTTATTCAATTCTCGTTCAGGCACACCGCGGTCGTGGGGGACCACCCGACAGTAGATAAAGAACCTACAGTATAGAGAATAATTAATTAAAAATACTACTATATTTTAATATCTGGGATAATTTTTAGTACACTCTAAATTCTAAGTTAATAATATTTTTTAAATTTAAATTAATGAACGGCTATATTTTGCTTATCTTTGGAACAGGTGAACTAAAGAAAATCCCAGCTAAAGATGGTTATTTAGTGTTACACAACTATTTTCCTGTTGCAAGACGTGAGGAAGGTGTGTGGTGCAGGTACCGCTTAAACCATTAGGCAAAACGTACTTCCTCGTCCAGCAGGTAATTTTAAAACTAAAATGCAATCTAAAACAAATATATTATAGAATTGTACCTAAAAGCATCAAGTTTCTTCTAAGTTAAGGGGTAATTTGGAGCTTTATATAATGTTCTCCATCCAAAGTTAAATAATTAATATAAAACTTCTACGTGTCAATATTATTTTTTCTCATAGGGTCGATACGGGTAAGTGTGATAAGAAATTCAAAGGATAGACTTTCGTTAACGATATTTAAAAAATTCGTGAATG
The DNA here is from genome assembly GCA_932178445.1 of Andricus quercusramuli. NCBI lineage: Eukaryota > Metazoa > Arthropoda > Insecta > Hymenoptera > Cynipidae > Andricus > Andricus quercusramuli. Next base: position 64,491 of record CAKNXH010000818.1, on the reverse strand, counting down.
ATATCTTTTACAATTTTGCCAAAGTTATCTTTGAACCTTTTTCTCTTAATTCTCGTATTCTTTAATTTGCACAAATATTTTTAAAGAATTATTTTTCATTTTATTTGTTAGTGTGTCTGTGTAGTGTAGTGTTTTTTTATATCGATAGAAATAAAAAAAATCAACGATATCCCTTTCTGAGAAAACCCTATGCAATCTTTTTAATTACATGACCTGATAGTTTAAGACTCATTCTATTATAAGTAGTGTATTAATTATTTAAACTTCATCAGGTACGAGTGAAAAATCATTTACATATGCGAAAATGTCACCCAAACATATGTCCCTGACCACATTTTCCCCAAGTAGAATGCGTTTATTTCTTTACCTATTGCACATTCAACATTTTTCAATGTGTACATGTTTTTATAATCAAACATACTATTATAAAATAAAGTTTATAGTAAGTTTTTTACTTATATCTCTAGTGTACAAATTAGATTTTGAATATGCCCGTTATTGACTTTCACTCGGTCACAAGACAGTTTTTAAAGATTTCTTTAATGAAAGAGTCACATTTTAAAATTTAAATTTATCGACAAATAAACGTCCTTGAGAGCACTTCTCGAAATAAAAATTCAATTTGACAAATAGTTGTTACAATGGAAGTGAAAGAGGAAATCACATAGTTCATTAGACTGGTAATGATGTCAGTGTCACACAGTCACAAACATGTTCTCAGCGAAAAAGACCATTCACTAGGTTCATTTATCGAACAAATATTAATCAACATACGCCCTTTCTATCGTAGATAGATTTTCGAACCACTTTTTTGCACCAATGATGTGTGCTTTCAGGTTGAAGGAACACTATTTACATTTAAAATCATTAGAGGATCACTGAAATAATTGCAATGAAAGTTGACAGAAAATCCAAAGATATGCGTAGATAGGTTTTTCTTCAGCAAACTTGAACCAAACTGGGCGAGAATTAGGACCAAGAGCGTATCTATAAACATACGTTTTCCTTCACTCGGCGCAACAGTATTTCTTCAGATTTCTAAAAAATCGGTGTGGATAGGCTAATCAGGGTCTCATTATGTCCGAATTTAATTGAAATTTTTAATCAACTTTTGTACAGATGAAATTGTTTTTTCATTATGTATCCAACAATATAAGATACTTGACTTTCATAAAAATGTAGATAGAGTCTTTCTTCGAAAGAACGGCCGATCTAATATCAACAAAATATAAGAATTTATTTGCTTTTCATTTCAAGCTCCCTTTATTAGACTAACATCGTTCTCATACTTATCTGATGGACCCTATTATAGGTAATCTAATATTATCGAGGTAAATAAAGTTAAAAAAAAAGTATCTATTTTTAAAAGGCTCCTAACAATTTTTTTTTGTTTCAGCCTGAAAAATGTGGGAAGTCATCCCCAAAACAAAATTTTCAAGAACCGGTCTAAGAAAGCTCCTTTCAAGAAAAACTGGTTGAAACAAGGCATGCTCAATTTTATAAAATTATGGGAGGAAATGTCCAAATGATTTATATTAGGTTATGACTATTACAAATACATGCATGAAAAACAAAATCTGAGGTTGCTTTTAAAATATTCAATATCCTTCCACCTATATTTAAATTTTGTAAGCATTTTTTCCTGCAGAAAACGCAAAAATATTCACAAATCTTATATAACGGTACATTGTGTTACGACTCAGCAAACCACGTCAAAGGTTTCCTGAGGAGTAGCACACGATATTTTATGCAAAATCGCAATGGTTTTCGTATGCAAGTGGGTAATGAGGGTCATGCTTTAATTGGGGTGGGAGGAAGGGGGCCGGAGTCCGGGGCAGAGCCCCCATGGGGGTGCCGAGGGTAAAGTCCCTCGTAAGGAAAAATACAACAAACAATCATTTTGAATAACTATAACTAAAATTAAACATAACATTAAGTGTTGGACGTGAGCTTCATACTAGTATTACTATAGACATGTGCGGTTATGTTCATTTTAGTTTTAGTTAATGAAATGAAATCTTTTTAAAGTAACGGTCAAAAACGATTTCGAATAAGAACGGGGGTTAGTGATGGATTAGAGGAAGAAGTGTATGGAGAGGAAGAGAGAGAGAGCAAATGAGGGAAGTAAAAATAGGAGGGATAGCGTGCAACTTTGTGACAGTGTACAATAAGGATGGGATGGAAAGAATTGAAGAAAGGGTGGAAGATTTGCTAGGCGAAAGAGAGGAGGGTATGGTGGTATTGGGTGGGGATTTTAATGCGAGGATGGGGAGTGAAGCGGGCCTTTACAGAGAAGGGGAGAGCTACGAAAGGAAATCGAAGGATAAGATAATAAATAAGGAGGGGGAGATTCTGAGGGACTGGATGGAGGATAGAGGCTGGGCGGTGGCGTATGGTATGGCAACTGGGGACGAAGAGGGAGAATACACATATGTAAGTAAGGTGGGGGTATCGGTGATAGAATATGTGGTAATGAATATGCCAGGATGGGAGGAGACGGAAAAATTTGCAGTAGAGGGGAGGGTGGAATCAGACCATGAGCCATTAAGTCTGTGAATAAGAGGGGAGGGTGGCAGAAGACAAGTCGAGGAAGAAGTCTCGATAGGCGAGAGGGTGACCTGGACGCGAGGGGCGATAGAGATGTATCTGGAGCAGCTAGGAAATGTACGCTTTAAAGGGGAGTCGGTGGAAGAGATGTGGGAGGATCTAAAAGAGAAGGTGAAAGGTTTTGTGCAAAAGAAGGTATTTAGAAAGAAGAAGAAAGGAATTGTGAAGCCGTGGTGGGATAGGGAATGTAAAAAGAGGAAAAGGAAGGTGAAGAGGAAGTACAAGAAGTAGAAAGAGGTTAATGCGAAAAGGGAGGAGTATGAAGAAATGAGGTAGGGGTTTAGATTGATGTGTAAGAAGAAAGAACAGGAAAAAGTGAAAGGTCTGGAAGAGGAGTTAGCAAATGCTCAGACAGACGGGGACGTCTGGAAGATAATAAATAGGTTGAGGAAGCGTAGGGTGGGGGTTAGCCAGAAGATAGGGAGTGAGGAGTGTAGGGAGTTTTTGAAGAATCATTCCAGGGCTCAGATTCAAGGAAGAGGGATGGGGGGCGTAGAAGAGCTGGGGAGGCAGAGATGGAGGAGTTGAATAACGAGGCGATAGAGAAGCAGATAAGGAAGTTGAGAAGGTCAAAAGCAGCAGGGCTGTATGGGGTAAGGAACGGAGCATGGCTGTTTAGTACACAAGAGATTAGGGAGAGGCTGAAGGAGGTAGTGAAGAAAGAATGGAGGGGCGAGGGATTCCCAGAAGGGTGGAGAGAAGGGTTAATAGTGCCACTGTATAAGAAAGGAGATAGGGATCGACATGAAAATTACAGAGGGATTACGCTAATGAATACGGCGTATAAAGTATATGCGATGCTGGTGGCAGAGAGACTGCCGAAGAATGTTGAGGGGAACGGAATATTGCCGGAGACGCAGGCGGGCTTTAGGGCGGGTAGGTGTACCAGCGATGATATCTACGTTCTGCAGCACGTGGTAGATAGAGAATTAGCGAAGAAGGGGACGAGAGTGTACGCGTTTTTTGTGGATCTCAAAGGCGCGTTTCCTTCGGTGGATAGGGGCAGGTTGTGGGAGGCGATGGAGGACAGGGGAGTGGAGAGAGGCCAGATTGATAGAGTAAGGGAGATTTATGAAGAGAACAAAGACAAGGTAAGAGGAGGGGAGGGAATTACGGTGGGATTCTGAATGGATAGGCCGGGGTGGTAGGAGGAGTCAGGATAGGAGGGGTTAGAATTTGGTCACTAGCGTATGCAGATGACATAGTGTTGCTGGCAAGCAGCGAGGAGGCCTTAAAGGAGATGATGAAGAGGTTGAGAAGATACCTGGATAAAAAGGGGTTAGAGCTGAATGTGGAAAAGTCCAAGGTTATGGTGTTCAGAAAAGGAGGGGGAAGGGATAAGGGAAGGAAGTGGAAGTGGAAGTGGAAGGGAAAGAAGGTGCAGGAGGTGAAAGAGTTTGTGTACTTGGGCTTCGTGTTTCGAAGGAATGGGGGAGTGGATGGTCACATAAAAGAGAGAGTGAGGAGGGCAAATGTAGTGATGAGGCAGGTGTGGGGGTTGGGAAAGAAGTTATTCGCAGATGATTTTGGAAGGAGAATGAAATTGTTTGATTCACTAGTGATGAGTGTGCTATTGTATGGGGTAGAAGTGTGGGGGTGGAAGGAGAGTGAAGAGGTTAATAGAACGCAGGAGAGGTATGTAAAGTGGACCCTGGGGTTGGCAAGGAATACGCCTAATTATATTGTCAGCAGGGAGACGGGGAGAATGAGTGTAGGAATTCTAGTAGGGAGCCGGGCGTGTAAATATGAGGAGAAATTTTTGGAAGAGGGGGGAAGTAGGCTAGTTAGGGCGTGTTGGTGGGAAAAGGAGAACAGGGGAGGGGGTGGGAAGATGAAGGCTGAGAGGGAAAGGTATTTTAGAATGAATGGACTGCAGATGGATGAAGTGAGAAGGATGCACGAGGAAGGAAGGAAGGTTTATGACGTGGTTAAGCAAAACGGCATGGAGAGAGAGAAGACAGAAGGGGAAGAGAGAATAAGAGAGTCAAGATTCAACGGGAACTATGTGTGGATTATGCCAAGTGCAAGAGCGCAATATTTATGTGAGAAAGGAGAGAAAGGAAGTCAGGAGCTTATAGCGAGGATGAGGTGTGGGTGCATGGAGGGTTTCAATAGGTTCTGGCTCTCGCGAGAGAAGAGGATGTGTGAACTGTGTGGAAAGGGGGATGCAAGAGTGGAACACTGGTTGGAGGAGTGCGTGGAGGTGGAAAGAAGTGAGATAAGCATGGAGGTATTGTTGCATGAAAAGGGGCAAAAAGGGCAGTAGCATGGGTGAAGGGAGTGTTGGGTAAGATGGAGATGCAGAGAAGGAAGGAGGAAGAGGAGTGGAGAAGGAAAGATTGTAAATAGGAGAGAAGTAGATATAAGTAACATGTAAATATTGTAAATAGTAGATAAGTAGTAGGTATTAGAGCGAAAAGAGGTTGGCAAGCGAGGCAATGCGAAAAATTAGGGATATGCGAGCGAGGCGAAGCGAGGAAGGCAAGGCGATACGAGCGTGCGGCTTAGAGATAAGGAATGGATGGATGTTAGTTTTTAAGGGTTAGTTTTAAGAAAATTCTGTAAAAAAATGGATGTGTAAGCAAGTCAATTTTTTAAGGCCAGCAGGCTGAAAAATAAACGTTTATCTAACTGAAAAACAGTTGAATGTATGCATGTCTTTCTCATCCTGTTCTGTGCGTGAGAACGTGGCATACGGGTGTTTTGTGTGTGTGTCAAAATGCATTTATGTTTTTTTTTCTTCAAATTCTCACCTTCATAGCAAGATAATGAATGCCTGGAGCTGTCGATGAAAAGCGGGTTCCAACTCTGAAGGTTTCATTGACGTGTTCAGCATTTTAACCCTTGCTTGACACACCTCCGCGCAGTAACACGCTTGCCGCACTGGGGTGTCGGCCACCCCAGCCATAAAAACTGTAATAAAAATTAACTATTGGATATCTTCCTTTGAAAATTGGTATGGAACTTCTGAAAAACTTACTTCAAAAGATCATATAGGTTATATAGCCAAAAATTAAACTGAAGTACACTAAAAAATGTGCAGAGGCAAAAAAAATGAAAAAGTGAAAATCATTACAAAAAAATTCATATTTTTTTAATATTAAGGGCTAAAATTTCAGCTGAGTCTTCTAATGATGTGCCACTATAAGAAAAAAAATCTGCCCGCTTCGCGGGCACATTCTCATCGCGCGCAGCTCGCTTCGCTCGCAAGTTTGAGCGCGCCTAGGGCGCGCGACTGTTAAATCTCGCGCTTCGCGCTCGATTATGTATTCACCTCGCGCTACGCGCTCGGGCGTATTTACATCGCGCTTTACGCTCAATTCCTCTAGATCTTTGAACTTCGTGTTCGACTTCGATGAAAAGAAAAAGTTTATTTCCAAATATTAGAAAATTATCAAAACCTCTACATATGAAGTGATTCTTAAATTTGTTTTTATTTTAGACTGAAAAGGAAATTTATTTACTCAAGGTTCTATCGACCTTAAGGAACACATTCTCATCCAGATACTCGCGCTTCGCGCTCGATATTTGATTTCAAATTCATTTGAACCTTGCGTTCCACGCTCGGTTCTGTGCACCGTATAATAGAAACAAAAAAGTTTGAGCGCAATTACGGCGCGCGATTTGGGCGTCGCGCTTCGCGATTTGTATTTGATTTCAAATCAAGAATAATTATATAAATTAGGCGACAAATTTTGTTAGTTAAAATGTTATTTTAGATTTTCCGTTTTTCAAAAAAGTTATTTTTTTAATTTTGAATATATTCTTACAACGAAAATTGATTTTTCCAAAGTTTTCCAAAAATTTGATTTCTTTTACTGTCAATGTTATTTTCACGAATAAAATAAAAACTACGCATCCTATCGAAACATGATGGATAACAAATTTGTACCTCTTCTTTGAATGAACAAATATTGTGTCCGTCATGTTTTTCGTAGCTTGTGTTATTCGTCTAAAAATCTATTTTTTCTATTTTCAATGCTGTTTTTTATGAATAAAACAAAAACTACGCGTCATATCAAAAAGTGAATAATAACAAATTTGTAGATCTTTTTTAGTTGCATAATTTTGGTTCAGTCATCTTTTGTCGTATCTTGCATAGTTTCACAGAAAAATGGAATTTTTGATTTCTCATTATTTTGTTGTGCGATCAGAATTTGAATTTTTTATTTTTTGAAAAATTCAAAAAGTTGTTATGAAAATATTGTAAAGTGTTCAAAAATCAACGTTTTTCTTCTCTTGACTTTTTTTCATAACGTGCGTTTTTCGGCTTAAAATGTTCATTTTCGTTTGTTTTTTGGAATTTTGAAAATGCTATAACTCTGGTAATTTTTTTTTTATCTGAAAAAGTCATTAGGATATTTTTTTCCTCTTTTTGCTTACTACTAATAACCGTCCATAGAATTTCCAAATCTTCAAAAAAAGTGTTCTCAAAAATTTTCAAAATGTGCTCACTTTTTGAATTTTCATCCGAAATAGCTGGTTAACGAACTTGTTCTTTCTTTTTAGGCCCTAAAAAAGTGTGCCAAAGCACAACCCAATCTGATTATTTTTTCGAAAGTTATCGTGCCTACAGACAGACAGACAGCCAGACAGACAGACAGACACCTTGGTAAAAACCTTTTTTTCTAGCTCAGGGGGTCTCAAAACGTGGAGATTTGATGAAAACCGACCAAGTCAAATTTTACATAAAACCAATACCTTCTCATCAGAATGAGAATGTAAAAATATTAGTTTACAGGATCGTCCAAAAAATGTATTCATTATGAGGAATGAAGGACGAAATTTTACGGAAAAATTAGTTATGCATTTTTGCCAAAAAATTATATTTTATTTATGAAGAAAGAAACATTATTCTAAATAAAAACTAATCAATTTGAAGTATAAAAGTAATTTTTGACACGCCTTGCGCAAAGCTCGATATTGCGCACGCTAGCGTATGCTAAATCAAGCTTTGCACACGTCGTATCAAAAAATATCGTTCGATACATGTGCGAAAACTAGCCTTGTGTACATTTCACACAAAGCTAAAACACATATTTTATTACTATATTCTTCACTCTGGAATTAAAATATACTCGTAAAAAAATGCAACCCGAAAAATCAATTTCGATCATACTTGCCCCACTGGGGTGTTTGACACCCCACGCAACTTCGAACAGTTACCACAGGCGCATAAACTAGTGCAGCGCTATGCCAATGCCCTGAATAGGAACTGGCAGTCTCGAGTTATTGGCAAATATTGATGTAAAGCGATTTCCTTCACGTTTAGGTATTTAAAATTAGGAAAAAAGCCTGGGGTGTAATCCGCCCCACAGTGGCAAGTAACGGTTAAAATAGGCCAATCGAGTATTCGCTGACCTCGACGTCGCTTTGTTATCAGATCGCCATTTTGCGAATGCCTCGTACGCCGCTTCGTCTTTGTCTTTCGATTCACACGGTAGTAAATGCAAAGTGGCATTTTCAGCTTCTTCTAGTAAGTGAGGTGTTTTGATTATCACTTGCCATCGCGACACGATTTTTTTTATCGGTTGTCGAAACACTCGCGGACTCACGTGTTGCTGCGTGTTACCTGCCGGCATACTCTGTACAACTATATTGTGCAGTCTACAAATATGGGAACGTACGCATACTACGTTACGCGTTTTTCTTTTGTTTGAATAAAGATACGAATAAAATTTCCATGCATTTAATGAGGATACACCCATACAAACAAAAGAAAAACGTGTCACGTAGTATGGGTACGTTCCCTATCATATGTCTCCGACAAAGGAGAACTTCGCGTCCCACAAAGACGTACAGAAAGGTACGAAATCCGTCCGGTTTTGCATAAAATACTTTTCTTCGTCACATAGCCGAAAGTACGTCTTCCTGGCCGCATTTCTGTCCGAGAACAGTGGCTTTTGCGGCCTGCTAGAGTTAACGCAATCTCTGATTTGCTGCGAGATTTTTGTGGCTCGCTGACGTAGCAACCGTTTTTCCCTAAATGGTCGGATACCATTACGAAAAAACGATTCGTCATTTGAGGCGATCCACGAATCGATCTATTCTTTGACATCTTCATAAGAGTGGAGATTCTACTCATACAGGCCATGTACCATCAATTGAAAAAAGTGGTAGTCGGAAGGAGCAATGTCTGGAGAGCACAGCGGGTGGGGTGAGACATCCCATTTCAGGGTCTCCAAGTAGGTCTTGACCGGTCTTCCGTACGGAACCCAATTCGTACCCAATTTCCTTGCTCCTGAATTATTTCCATGGCTTCGTGGCATTTCCAAATGGCTTGTCGAGTGACTCCCAATGATTCTGCTAATTCTTCTTGCGATTGGCACGAGTCTTCAGCAAGTAATGCCTCCAGTTCGGTATCTTCGAACATTCTCTCTTTCGCCGCCATGCCGGTCTTCGACATCAAAATCACCGCTCTTAAAGCATTGGAACCACTCACGACACATTCTTTCACTAAGAGCAGCCTCACCTTAAGCTTTCGAGAGCATTCGATTAGCCACAGCCGCAGTTTTCTTCAAATGAAAGCAGAAAATCGAAACTTGCCGCAAATAACGAGAATTTGGCTCGACAACACTGACATCTTCGATCGAGAATAAATTTCTGATGCAAACACAAATTCACTAATTTAGTGCTGTCGTTATGTTGAAAGATGTCCAAGCTTTACTGTATGAAATTCTTGACCTGCCTATTTCAACCGGCATTTCCAACTGCAGCCTTCTATCGAAAAACGGCGGAAGCAAAGTTGCGCACCTAATATTTAAAAAAAATTGGCTTCGTAACCCTAAAAACAAAACTTCAATCCTAAAAAGATATGTTCCAGTTGAATCTAAATTTATTTCAAGAAAATATCAATATCAGTGTTTGAAGTTACGTATGCTAGTGTCTAAAGTACCTCATCTCGAAAGTGCGCAGGCGCAGATTTTTCACCAGTGCCTAAAGAAAGCCATCTTCAAACTCCGCATGCACGAAAATCATTGGCACACGGTCTGCTCAAATAAAATCCTTTAGGCACACACTGTACAAAAAAGTATTATTTTAGGGCTAATTTCACGTATTAAATAAGACTACAAAAAAAAAGTCTCGAGCGGTACTAAAATGAGACCGCTGGTGGGAACCCAGATTCATTTGTTTTACATTGAAAATAACAGTATGAACTTCTCCTGTTCAATAACAGGACACCTAAAAAATGATACCGTAAAAAAAAAGATCTCTAGTTTTTACAGTGCAATTTAGAAGCATGAAAACTTTAACTTTTGAGGGGGGTGTTGCAAAAAAGATTTTTTACGCCTGACACAAATTTCTTATGAATCCAAAACGTGGCCCAACTATGGCTGTCAGTCTTTGGCTGAAAATTTGTTTCGACTTTGGTTCAACGACCTTACTCTGGGGGCCAAAGTAAATTCACACTTATCTCTGACCAATACACGTGCGGATCTGATTTATTCCAGGTTATGATAGTTTCAAGAAGAGTAAATAAAGTTTGCTTATCTTAAACCAATAAATGTTCGTTTAACGTAGCTCATTTTTGTTTGAATTCCAGTCCACCGTTCAAATGTGGGTAAACATTTTTGGCAATAATAAGATAAGGGGCCGCGCAAAAAATACGTAACACCTGAAAGAGAGGGTGACGCCTGCAGTGTTAAGCCGGTCTAAAAAATACATGCTATTACTATGTAAAAGCGTTACCAAGGTGGGGGGATTGGGTCAGAAGAAATCTTCATATACAAGTAAGACCTTCAACATTTTGTCAGTGTAGCTCAAGATTTTCGATACAAATCAGTTATCTGTCTCTGAAAAAATGACGTTCATTATTTCTGCTCTGCTCTTCACTTTTGCGATATTTCTTGATTCAGTTCGTAAGTAGATAATAACATTATAATGCCAAACATATGTTACTATCATTTTACGTATATTATCTTGCTACGTAATTATTATTTTGCATACATTTAAACTTTATCTCGATTGATCCCGGTTTAATTTTCATCGAACACTAAGTCAAGTGCCTCTTGAGTTAAAGATGTTATATTTTCCATGCAATTTTTTAATTCTTTTGCAACAATACTGTAATAGGCAAAATATTTGATGTAAGTATGGTGTAGTATGGAATTCGTTTCTACCGCTGTTGTACCAGCTCCTGGGAGCCTTACATCTGACATTATTTGACTCTGGATGCTTTCTTAGACTCCATATGGTTTACGTCTCTACTTCCCGATGTTCTAGAAAGTTTCTTACAATGGTACGGGAATTTATGTAAAGAAAGACATCCATTCTATTAAGATTCTTAGATTCAGGGCAAATTGTTGATGTAAAAGGAAGAAACACTACTATTTTATTTGTTAACTTTTCCTATGCTGTTTGAACCGAAATATTTGTCAAAGTATAATACAATAATTTCTCGTTTAATCCTTACGTGTGTGACAACGTCATATGTTCTACAAATTTCCCTCTACATCTCATAGACAGGACAAGAGCTTGCGGCAAGCTTTCCTAAAACTTGTGATGCAAAGTCCGGAAGCTAGCATCGCGAGGTTCAGGGAAGCTTCCCGCAAATGAGAAAATAAATGCAATATTCAGGGAACATTGCATAAAGTTTTTCGGAAAGATGTATTAAAACATTTTTTTATGACACCTGCATGATTTCAGCCCTTTTCGACGCTTATGAAGCGGGGCTCAAGCTCTACTTTTTACTCCCTAGGGAGTAAATAGTACTTTTTACTCCATAGGGAGTGAAAAGTGATGTCAGAGAGGAATAATGAAAATTACACAGCTATGAGCTCGCATTTTATGATTATCAGCCCACTCACCATAAAATCTGTGGGGAAATTTTGGTTGCAGATAATAGAATTTTGCGGTTATCTATGGAAAGTTAATATATATACCTGTAAAATTACCATGAATGACCGGAAATTGCCATAAATTCCCGGAAATGTATGGAAATTTTTTTTAATTAATTTTGGTTCATCCATGGTAAGTTACCATATTTACCTGTTAAATTACCATAAATGGCCAAAATTTTAAATAAATTTCCGGAAATTTATGGAAATTTTTAAAAATGACATCAGGGTAAGTTACAATATTTACCTGCAGAATTACCATAAATGACCGAAATTTTTCATAAATTTCTGAAAATTTATGGAAATTTTTGAAAATGAATTCAGGGTAAGTTGCCATATTTACCTGTAAAATTACCATAAATGACCGAACATTTTCATAAATTTCCGGAAATTTTGAAAAATGAATGTAGGATAAGCTACCATATTCACCTGTAAAAATACCATAAATAACCGACATTTTTCATAAATTTCCGGAAATTTTTTAAATTGAATTTTGGGTGATCTACGGTAAATTACCATATTTACCTGCAGAATTACCATAAATGACCAAATTTTTTCGCAAATTTCAGGAAATTTATGGAAATTTAAAAAAATGAATTTTGGGTAATTTATGGTAAGTTACGATATTCACCTTTAACATTACCACAATTTACGGAAAATTTTCATAAATTTCTGGAAATTTATGGAAATTAAAGAAAATTAATTTTGAGTAATTTATAGTAAGTTACCATAAAAAAAAAAAATTGATTAGCATTTCGAACTCGAAAGTTCATTGCCTCACTACCCGATTCGGGTAGTGTTTCTAGGTGGATAAATACTACCAGTGTGGGTCCACCACACCCACGACGGGTCAACAACACGCAGTATTCCCCGAACGGTCACCCATCCAAGTACTAACCGCGCCCAACACTGCTTAACTTCAGTGATCTAACGGGAACTGGTGTTTTCAGCGTGGTATCGCCGTTGACAAGTTACCATAAATTACCTCTAAAATTATCATAAATTAGGTTAACATTAATTTCATGCTTCATTATACAAAATCTAGCGTGGACTGAAATCATGACTATATTTTGAGAAATTTCTGAAATCATCAATTTTTTATAAAAAATATCGTATGCGCCAAGGGGGAGAGGCACTTTTTCTCCCCTAGGTGCATAATATACCATTTATTAATTATGATATATTATGGGCCCCCCTAAGGCATGTAGGCGCCCTCTACGATCATTTTTTTAAAACAATTTGAATGTTTTTCTTATTAAACAAGAGTAAGCAGAAGGAATTTAATTAAAATGTAACTCCGTAAACATATTGTACTCTATAAGCTAATTAATCATCAACACATAACATCGTACATGAATTAAAAATTATACTTCCAAAGCAAATAAAAGTTTTCTGAGGAATAATTTGTTTGTCCTTCCAGGATTCGTAACTATGCAAAAAAAATTGTATTCTCTTGCATCTAACAGAATTTTTTCTCATTATATAAAGCGTCAGCAATGTATGAATTATCTGCGTTTATCAAACTATAAATAATTCAAAATTATTTCGTAAAACTTTAAACGTTGCAACATATTATTGTCTAAACGAAAGGATTCAAAATCCTTTTTCTATAAAGTAACAGGTCAATCCGAGATAGGACTTATTTGGTTCGGATTGAACCGGATTGAGTCGGATTAATTTCTTAATATATTAATTAATTTTTTTCTGTAGAAATTAATATCGAGATTAACAGTTTTTCACATAATAATAGTAATTATTTCAAATCATTATAAAAGTGGCACAAAAAACCATGGTAAAAACCATCAGGAAGGCGCCCCTACACTGAGAAACCCTTGTTTGTATTTCTTGTTAAAAATCACACTAGATTTCACTATCTGAACTTTGCAATGAGAGGCAAAAAGCAAATTTTAATAATATTTACTAACCTCAATAGTATGTCGTAGCTTCTTAAAGAGTTATAAAATATATTGGAATAAAAGTTAAAACTATTGCATTTATTGTAAAAGACAATTGAAGTATTTATTAACCTCTGTAGTAAAACTGCAAGTCTGCACTATTTACTAATTTTGATAGGAGAAAATAGTAAATTTGTTGGATTAATATCCCGGTAAGAAGATAAGAATTCAAAAAAATTCAGAATCTGAATTCTCATTAATACGTGAATTTTTCTCCATCGAAAGTTCCACCATCGAGTAGACAAAAAAGGCAAAACCTATTCCTTTTAATCGACTTAGAAAAATTTAATGGAAACGTATTGGGAGGAATTAAAGAGTGAAGAAATGTAAAAGAAAGAATAGAAAGGAATAAAATAATGTCACTTTTAAGGCGCAACTGTGAATTGAAATAAATTCATTTTTTAAATGAATAAATATTGTATTACATTTACAAATTACGGGTGGAAAAAAAAGAATTTGGATAAATTATGTGAACATTTTTTTTATTAATCTGTTTAACAGAAACATATTTTGACCGATTTCATATGAAATCTGTCTTGGAACACATTTAAATTATATTAAAATTATTTTTTAATGTACGTGCATGGATTACACAACCACAAAAAAAGTATACGGAGCCAAAAAACGATCTATCCAGCATAGTCGAAATCAAATTTTGGAAATTTCCTGCCTACCTTTTTTTTTGGTTTGAATTTCGATTTCTGGTTCAGGTTAAATTTTTGCAACTTGACTACTAAACATCTGAAACCGTTGTTAGGGTTTAGGGAAGGATAGGAGATACGTTTAGTATCCAACTTGCAATTAGAAGGAATTAAAATAATCGAAAATAAAGCATGCAAGTATGAAACTAAAAATAATAACCATGACAAAAAAAATTGAAATTTTCAAAATTATGTTGCACGGAGGAATAGAAATCATGTAAGTGCACGCATTTTGTGGACGGATTAGAAAGAAGTAAATTAATCCAAAATACAACATGTAAGTATGGAATTAAAAATAACCATGAGAGGTGTGTCTACTGCTCGCATTAAGAGAAATTAAAAAAATGGAAAATATGTTCGCCTGTATGGAACACAACACAAGTGGCGTTCGTTAAGGAAATAGAAAAGAATTGGTCTCGGTGATAAACCTATTCTTTCATTGGGCACTTCTCCCGATGGAAAATTAGCACATTCAAAAAAATTAAATAATGCTCACTCTTTCGTTTAAATATGAAAGCATTAATTTTTTTGAATTCTTCTCTTCTTACCGGGATCTGTAGAAGATAACAGTATTTACAAAGTGCTGTAGTAAAATGATGCGCAGGGACCGAATTACTAACTGGTTAGCAAAATATGCTACAGTGGGAATAGTAAAAAGAATAAATACGTGTTGCTAACTTTCACACAAGCCTACCTACACACATGTTCCACATTTAACGCATAATTCACATTTATTTAAATTAAGAATTGACAACATTAGAAATTACATATATGTATATATTCTTAAAAGATAGTATTATATTATAAAGCTGAAACAGAAAAATCGGGTTAGAAGAAAACGAAGGCTGGCGGGAATCAAACACGCGTCTCCGGGACAGCAGTCGGGCGATGATCCATCTACCTATAAGACATTTTGAGACTCAGAATGTAAACTTCCATATGACCTGAATGATAGAAAGTTTATTGGCTCTAATTCATTTAATCCTTAATTGATTAATATTCATGATATTTTTATAATTTTAAACAACAAAATTTTTAATGTAATTAAAATAAGTAAATTTTTTTTTTAAATACGTTTTTTTGTGGATTTTACATTGAAACATAAATTAGATGTCATTTTCGCAACCTAAAAATATGATCGGCGATCGACACACGTCAGATGCACTCGGCCGCGCTCGGTCCAAGGCTCGATACTTTCTGCTAAATCAGTTAGTAATATTTGGGACCAAACTTAATAATTGGTATTAACCTTTGTTACAAAAAGTAGGAAATGTCCATAATACACATCGTGTTCCTACAGACAATAGTAATTTCTTCTACATATTTAGTATATTATGTTATTTAAAATACTTATTACTTTTATTCTTTTTGTAAAATTTATTAATTTCTCTACTAATTTTTCCTACATCGGATTTTACTACAGAAAATAGTAAGGATTGCTATTACCAAATAGGAAATCTTCTTAGAAAAATAGTATAACTTATTATTTATGTATTAAAATGTCGAAATTTAAGCATTTTGCCCCCATTTGCTATCCGTTTTAGTAATTTTTCTAACCTAAAGTTTCTCAGTGTACATATCGACTTCCCGCGGACGCCCCAAAGTATCCAGTCCGTCACTGGAACAAAAAAAAACTCCTGCACAGCCTTAGCTGGCAGGGAAAACACAATGGATAAGAAAGAACAATAGATCAAGTCAAAGATTGCCAGGCACTGTTCCCTTAATTTTGCTTCGCAATATTTCCACGTGGTGGACAATTCCTTATTCGCGGATTACCTTGCGATGCAAGCTTCCAAACCTTACATAGGAATATAAACGCAAGCTTATCGCAAACTCTTATAATATTTGGACTATTTCCTTCCGCACCTGCATCTAAATCATTTGTTTTATTATACTGCCAATCGTGAAAATTGACATTTTTGACGCGTACCAGAAAACCGAACGATACAACTTTCCAAAACAATTAAATACTTTGTCTCCTGAATTCCATTTATTTGTTTTTTCTGTATATTAACGAGCTTCACGATTAGATTTGTTAGGGCCTCTTTATTTCGTACCGATAAAAAGTTCTTGGGGTTCGTCAAGACATTTGTTGATAAAAAAATCTCTATATTTTTTCTTACAGGATCAAGTCCAATGCAGCCACACCAAGCTCACCGTCAGGAATATCCTACTCTACTGTTCGTAGCTGGTGAACCTTTTGGAATGATCGTTAATGGCGTATATCATCAGTTTGGATACCGACCTCATCTTCCTCTGACCGGTAATTCAAAAACTAAAATACAATTTTTCCCAAAACGTTCAGTTTTTTCCCTAATTATGGAGGTTTTTCAATGGCGTATCCAGAGGCAGCCCGGGTGAGCCCATCCCCCTCACTCTATAGTCCTCATTCAATTGATAATTTTCGACTTCTTGAGTTGAGGGGCGAGTGTGACCTTTAGGTCCCTCCTCCCGCCATATAATAGTTTTCACTGTAGTCTATGCAATTGCAGACACATGGTGATACTAAAACTTATAATGTTTGATATTCAAATTAATTAATGTCTATATTTTTAGTGAGAAAAAATCTTGAATCAAAGAAAATATACTTGATTCAAGAAACTGATTTTCCTGAGTAAGATCTATAAAATATTCACTTAAATGCAAATAATTGTTTTCATGTGAACCAAAAATATGAAATTATGAAATAAAATTGATCATTATTTCAGCCCCTGAAATATTAGCTAAGCGAATAGCGTTTCTTTTTGTTCAAAGAAGCATGACATTTTTGCTTAACAATTTAAGCCTTAGCATAAAAAACGTTGGATTAACGCAAGTTTTGTGTCCACATATTTCTAGAGAATTATTCTTTTTTGAAAGGTTTTTTTATTCTATGTTTGAAAGCGTGTGGAGCAAGCTGGACGTTGCTGTCTGTTGACAGGGAAAAACGAAGGAAAAACTCCTGACAGGAGAAAAAACTTCTGATAGAGGGGAAAAACTGGGTCGTGCTGTCTCTGACGGAGAATAGACCATGTGTTGTTTTCCCCAGCCATGGAACAGCAACGTCTGGCTCGCTTTACACACATAATCACTTATCTGCAAAAAATATTTCTTTCTTTCAAAGAATCCTAAATTACTTGATCCACACATAGATGAGTTACTTAATTAGATACGTATTTGTCACTTCAAAGAATCTACTACATTGAAATAAGGAAATATTTATTGAAAGTAAAAAAAAAGAATCAAAGGAACTCATTAGATTTTTAGTTTCTAAGATTTTTAGTTTCTTTGACTCAATAATTTTTTTTTTGTGAAGATATATTTCTTTGTATGAAAAAAATGTCAGCAAATAAAGAATTTATTTCAGACTAGGCATAAATTTTTGCCTCTAAACAATATTCATCCAACTAAAGTAAATACGATGCTTGGTACATCCTTGGTACAAACAAAAGAAGCCTGCAACAAAAATTATCCTATGTGTGTAAACTATATCCTATCATATCGGGTAAGTTTTCTGCTTTAACCCACGTTGCAAGAGTAATTTCCGATGTTTAGTTTGAGGATTCTTTGAAATATCTTAAACGTTCTTACGACCACGACCGTTTTTATAATGACAAAAGCCAGAGTGTCCCAAAACTCAAGAGTTTTTTCACCCATTTTTGGTTCCAAGATTCTTACGTTGAAATGTACGTCAAGTAACACCTTATCATGAGGCATACATGGAAAACATTTTTTAGATTGGACTGCTCATTAATTTCAAAAATGTAGCAAATCAAAGTTTGTCATCTCAGCAGCTCGTGGCGTATTATGTAGGATACACCTTGATGATATTCTCTAAATTCGTAACGTAGAATTTATGAATCTGTCTAGATTTTTTTTACCATCAGGTATCCAAGCCTTTGATATTGACTTTATGATAATTATTTTAACAATATTTTTAAGGCTTTTTAAGTTTCAAACAAATCAAATCTAAGAATTCTATCTTTTACATTAGATTCAATTCTGAATTTGAATCGTGAAACTAAATTCAATTCGCCGTTTTGATTCTGCTCCTGTCCAGTCAAGTCTGTAAGGCAAGATAGAAGTATATACAGACAAGAAATTGAGGAAAGATAAGTAGATCTGTCCGGCCTGCTAATGCAAAATAGAGGAACGTCCTGCCAACAAAGGCAAGATAAGTAGATATGCTCGGTCAGCTAAGGCAAAATAAGTTTATATCCGGCCAGTTAAAGCAAGTTTGTAATACCAATATTGTACAATTTTATTCTTCAGGGTCAGGATTTCGAAATTCGAAATGTCAGTTCCAAAATAGCGGTTTCAAATCATAGTACTGTACCAAGTTTAATGAAAAACGTATAATTGAATAAATGTATGCTTTCAAGAATTAAATACTAAGTAATTTACTGAAGTGAATAAATTAAATTGAAATATATAAGGGAAAAGATTAAATGCATTGCTTTTTCATGGAAAGCGAAAGATCAACGCATCAAAGAAAAATGAAGAAGTGGTTGACAATCCAAAAGAACATTCAAATGCTAATTCTACTTGATTCTGCCTAATTTGACCGTTACAGGGGGTGGGGGGGGGAGTTTTCCCGTCAGCAATATCTATGGGATGAATAACCAGTCCGACCTAAAACATTTTCCCCGCTTAAATATCATCAGAATCTAACATCTGACATATAATTCAGTTCAAAATTCTTGGAACCAAGAATGGGCAATTTTTGGGGTCACTGGAAACCGACCTGGTTGTTTTAATGCACCGTCACCTAACTTCACTTCATCGATTAGAGTTAAGATTTTAAAGACGCCCGTGACTATTTCCAAGAGCTGTCAAATTTATTTTGGAAATGGTAGCTCTATATGTTATGAAACCTAAACCCAACTCAGGGTAATGTTTGAATTTTACACATACGTACAGGTTAAAGCATAAAAATACCTAAAACAAAATTTAATCTGAGTTTTTTCTATGTACCATTCGGACAATGAATATGGCCACCACCAGGAGAGCATCCCATTGTTCATGATGAAGATTTAGTGTACCGTGGTAAAAATGCTATTGGAAAAATCAGAGGAGAGGATATTTATGGATTGTATGAAACTGGTCTAGAAGGTAATTTGAGAACAAAAACACACAATTTAGAACAAATAATGATTAAAATCCATGTGCAACCAAAACTTCCATCGTGTTTTGGAAAAAGCTGGCAAGCTCAAGCGCGCCTAGGGCGCGCATCTTTCAGATATCCCGCTTCGCGCTCGATTATATATTTACTCAAGCATCGCGCTCGGTCTTCGTACTTCGCCTACATTTGTGCATGGACCTTTTGAAATCAAAGGTCTAACCACTGACAACTGTACTTTGGTGATTATGAAATCTCTTTTGTTAAAGCTTTTTCGGCCCTAGCGAATACACTCTCATCACGTGTTTCGCACTCTGCACTCGATTACAGTATGCCCAAAACGCGAAATTTTTTAATTATATTGAACTCTATTATATTCAATGTATGTTATATTGATTTCTGCATATTGTTCTATGCCTTCTGCTCTGGACAAAAATTGTTGCCGTTAAAGGTTTTATTGGACCGTGTCATTTTTCCATAAATTTAAATTTATTAATATAAATGGCCATTATTTCGATTAAAATTCAAACTACGTGTCTTATAAAAAATTAGTCAAAACCTAATTTGTGAAAAATTGTGCCCGGAAGCATTTTATTGTATCATGTGTCGTTTTTCCATTAACTAAATTTTTTTAATTTTATTTTTCAAGATTGAAACGAAAATAATGCGTTTCATCATTGCTTTTAATCTTGCATCGTTTTTCCAAATATTTTATTTATTTATTTCAAATGTACTTTTTTATGATTTAAACGAAAACTACGGGTCTCATGAAACATTGGTCAATACCTAATTTGTTCATTTTTTCTGGGTGACAAATTTTGTAATAAAAAATTTTATTTACGGGCAGAGTGGCCATCACTGAGTCGCTGTACACAGTGAGTCTTTTCAATTGTTTGAAAACCCAGTGAAGCAATTTATTTAAAGCTTCGGGTATAAAAATAACTGTTTTTGAGATTATGCTGAAAAAATATACCTTAACTTTACCAAATATTTCCACAGGAATAGGCGGCTTCAAAAATACGAATGCTTAAAATTGTTATTGTCATGCTTCTCAAGTAGAACACCTGATGACAAAGAATATTTAAGATCGCATTAATAACTGAATTATTATCAGCGGCAGTAATTTCTAAGTGAAATTAAGATCTATTTTAGAAACCGCGTCCAAATTTTCTTCAGGTTAAAACTTTCGAAAAGCCTTGTAGCATCACATTTGTTCGTACGGCGAAAATCAAATATGCTGATCGAACCACAGTGGCCAAACGACTTTAGGAATAAGAACAATTTATTTTCTCACAAAAATGTTAAATTTATACTCATATAATCAACTTTACAAAATCCTTCGTGTCACACCTGCATCATGTAGTTATGTGTATAACCTTGATATTGACTTATTCAAAATCATAAATTACGTAAAATTTGGTCATAATTACAACTCTGCAAAATTACCCCACCCACTGATAGACACTCTCCCCTAAACTAACGACGAAAAGTTTGGGTACATTTCTTTCGAACGATTAAAAATTCATACTTCACTTCAAAGACGAATATCTATGCAGAAAATTATTTCACAGCATTCTAAGTAGAACCATTTAAAAGATTAGAAAATATCTCGTCAAATCCGTCCATGCTGGAATTAATTCAATAAATGAGTCAAGAAATATTTAGCATCAAAGTCAAAAGATTTTTTAGCAAAATGAAGATTTTAAAAGTTTCAGTTTAGCTCTGTTTATGAACTGTCATTGCATAACATTCAGGTCTTTCTCCATTCACTACCCATTCTTATTGTCAATGGTAATTATTCTAACCTATTTTGTAACTTATCGACTGCTTCTATTGAGAAAGTAGTAATTCCTTATGGCTGCCAATAAAAACGTATAACACCATCTGTATATTAATGAAAATGTAACTCACCATCAGCGTTAATATTCACGGCATTCGTTAATTGTCCGATAATTGATTGTCGATAATAATCATGAATAATAATAATCTATAATCACAATGACACTCAACAAATTATTATTACAGTGGAGTCTCACCTATTTCCGATCTCTCTTATTTCCCATCTCCTCTATTTCTACTCAGCCGTACACGGTTATTTCTATTTGTGCAGTACCGGCACCTCCCGCTACGGTCCTTGTATATTCTCCTCCGCGTCAGTGGCTGACCAATTAAAAAGAGGCCCGAAGAGCGCCCTCGTTGGCTGGAATTAAGTATCGTAGTATGACGTCATGGGAATACGTCATAACGTCATATGACTGTTTCGAGAAAATATTCTAAACGTAAAGACATAAATGCACGAATAGTAATATTTGTCAAATATAGAATGTATTTTCTCAGCCATGATCCCTCCTTTTGTCGATTGACGACCTTTAAATTTCACGAAATAAAATAAAATATCCTAAATGTCAGGTTGGTGGTACTCTAACTTTAAATTTCAGACATTTGCTTGTATTTCGTGAAACTGAAAGGTCGTCAATCGACAAAAGAATGGGACATGACTAAGAAAATAGATTTTACACTTGAAAAATATAACTCTTCAGACCTTTATCACTTACCTTTACGTGCAGAATACTTTCTCCAACAACGCGTATGCAGTGGCAGTCCCACATATGATAACCGTCCTGAAGGCTGCCATTTCCACCGAGACTAGCGTGACCGCGAAGCCATGCTAGGAAACTCACTATTCCGCGAAATATTTCAGTCGTTTTTTGATTCTATTGTGTTGATTTTTAGTTGGCAAATTGTCGTACGGGTGTATCCATCTGTATCATTATTGATAGTGTTTATTGATTTCAAATCAACCCGCACTTTTCGGCACATGCACAGTTTAAAAAGTTGCTAACAGGGGGCGCATCGATAAAGGAGCGGGACAGCCAATGAACGTCATTTGACAAAAATAACTTGCAGGTCGCGGTGGAGGTGGGCACCCCTATAGCGTGGAAATAAAAGAATCCTTACATTTCAAGGCCAGGCAAATAGGGGAGGCTTCAATGTAATATCTTTTTATCCTTGATTTAATGAATGGCTATGTTTTTCCTACCGTCGGATTAGGTGAACTGAGAAAAATCCCAGGTGAAGATGGTGATTTTGTGATACACGATGGTTTTCCTATAGCCAAACGTGTGGGAGGTGCGTGGTGCAGGTTCCGCGCTCTTCGCTATTAGGTACATGCACTTCCTCGCCCAGCAGGTAATTTAAAAACTAAAATGTAATCTAAAACAAATATGTTATACAAATATATGTTAAAGTTTTATTAACGATATTTTAAATATTTTTGAATAATATAGTTAAAAATTTTGCCAGCATAATCTTTGAACCTTTTGCTCTTAGTCATCCTATTCTTCAATCCGCAAACATGTGCGCGAAGAAACATTTTTAATTTCCTTTACTAGTGTGTCGCCGATTACTGATTTTTGGTCATCATGGTTAAGTGTGACAACAGACAAAAATAAACTGAAATCTTCCTGGTATATTAAAAAAATTATTTATTTTAAAACGTTTTACTTCTAAATTGAATTGAAAATGGCTTTATATGATTTGTATTTTAAAGGTATTTTATAGCTCCTTCATATGGTGTTCATAAAAATGTAAAAAACTAATTATTATTGTTGATTCACATTTTATGTTAGAACATTGATATTTGTAGGGCGCAAAAAGTTTGAACGGTGCAATTTTTTATTATTTCTTTCGTTTGTGAAAATTTTTAAGTATATATGTTTGAAAATGCATATTATTAACATCCTAATAATTTACAATCTTTGCATGATCGGTGTTTTCTCTATTCTGTATTAAATCCTTTTGTAATTTGAATTGTGATTTAAAAGTCGCGCCAACTCAAGCCAATCAAATCCATGAAAAGGTCAACTAGTTCCGGTACAGCGACTCCATTCAGAATTGTAGTAACCTAGAGATCCCCTAGGGAGAGTTGAGGACACGTTGGAATCGTTTCTGATTCGTTAGGGCCAACCGGAATACTGAAGTCCTTTTTAGTGCGCAATTTTCAAAAAGAAACCGATAACAATGTCGCAATTATGAATTGAAGTTAGGTTGTTCTTACAACTTTCACTACGCGTATGCGTTGTCAAACATATATTCAAACTTTGTGACGACTTCCGTATTTCGGTTGGCCCTAGTCGATTCGTGTGGTTTCGTGTGTCTCAACTCTCCCAAGAGGATCTCTAGAGTACTCCACGGCTCAACTCTTCTTTGACAATCGCGCTGAAAAGGACTGCTGTATTTGGGTTGGCCCTAACGAATCAAAAATGATTCCTATGTGTCTCAACTCTCTCTAGAGCATCTCTAACAATCTCGAACACAAACAGGATTCACTACCATCTCCATCTTACATCGAACTGTTGACAGAAAAACAGCACATAGTTATTTTACAATCCCTAAATCTGATAAGTAATTATCCTGTAATTATTCACATTTGGAAATTATAAAAATCTCGTTATTCAAGCCAAACAAGGGGTATCCAAGAAAAATATAGTATCTTTCTTCATTCCTTTCGAAAAATGCAACAAAAGATGCTTTTGTGTAGGAGAACTTCTATTTTTTGAAATAGAAGATAGAATTATGAATTCAAGTTTTCTAAAAGCACCTGAGTTCTCTTTAAAATAATTAATTGAAGCAGCGGTTTTTTCCAGAAAATATTCAGTGACATGATCTTCATCTGAATACCAAAAATGCAAAAGAATTTATTTCTGTTTTATTCGAAATTTTCTCTTTATTTCACTAACACCGTTCTCACACTTATCCGTCTCAGCAATTGACAATCTGATATTATTAAAGTCAACAAAATGTCAAAACAATTATTTAATTTAAAATGGTTCCTAACCACTTTTTTTGTTTCAGGTTAAAAATATTTGGAGTTCACCGCCAAAAAAAATTTCAAAAACCAGGGTAAAGCAGGTTCCTTTCAGTGAGAACCGGTTCAAGCTAGGCGTGCCTAATTTTATAAAAGTATAGAAAAAAATTCAAAAAGCATCTATTTTAGGTTATGACTTTTAGGAATACATACCTGCTTGAGAAAAATTTAAATTTTCATCTCAAATATTCAATATCCTTTATCCTATATTTTAGTCAAAAAAATTTTTTAATATATGATGTTTTATAAAAGATAAGTATAGTACTCGATTTAAATATAAGCGAATTAAGCCAATATAAGCGCCCATAGAAGTGCATCAACATTATTATTGGTTGAAATAAATAACAGATTTCTGTTTGAAAATTAGGTAGTTGATAGAGTCAAATGTGAATATGTGATTTTAAATCAAGGAAATATTTTCTTAGTTCAAAGAAGCATACGCTTTTGACTAAATATTTTTTTTAATATTCAATAGAATGGAATTGTTTTTAATGGGAGTAAATACTGATGTATCCCCAAGGTGCGATATATTATTCAGAACCAGCATGTAACAAAGTTGATAAAATATTAATTGATTCTAAGAACCATAGACTCCCACAAGTTTAAAAGGAGTGATCCCGGATAGAACATTCTGGATTTAAAATTTGTTTTGTTTTTATAACATCTCGAACTCGCTTTAGAATAGATTATTATATTTTTTCACAATTTTTGTCACTCTTCGCTAATAGCTGTATGAAATACAATTGTGTGGCCTATTCAGAGTCGCACTGCCAATGTGTCATTTTTTTAAATGTTGTATCTAAATCTGAATCACTGGAAGTTTCACGAATTACATTTAGTAATTGAATGTTTGACTAATAACATAGTAATGCTTGAGCATTTTGATAACGAAATATACTAGAGTCCCTCTATAGCAGCTCCCTCTATAACAGACATGGCGGTCCAAGGGGACGAGAGGCAGGCGTTTTCAAGGTCAGCGGAGTACCCCCGAGACAGCTGCTATAGAGGGACTCTATAGTAATAAAAAAATCCCGTGAGTGAAATAAGGGAAAATAGATTATATGTGTAAATAATGCTTTCATTCCACACTCGACCGAAATGGCCACCTTTTGACCCTGAAAATTAGGGGGAAAGTAGCCTATATTTCCTGAGAATCGCATTTGCGGGGCAAAGTAAACTTAGCGGGGCGAAAGAGAAATTAGCGGGGCGAAAGTAAAATTAGCGGGGCGAAAGTAAAATTAGCGGGGCGAAAGTAAAATTTGCGGGGCAAAGTGAAGTTTGCAAATGCGGTCGACGGCAAATATATGCTACTTTCGCCCCTATTTTCAAGGCCAGAAGAAAAATCTCGCACGGGCTGAAAAAACATCCGCGGAAAAAATATGCTTTTTTCGCCCCTTGTCACATAACGTACTATTTTTCGACTTTGAAGTAAAACAACTTGTAAACATTGTTAGGGATTTATCCTTTTATATATCATCAATATCACTAGGATTAATTTAACATCTGGCAAAAGGCTGAAGAAATGAGGTCTAAGGATCTTAATGCAGAGATCGCTTTCACGTTTGATTCAGAGCTAAAAAATGGAACGTTTCATGTACTATTTGTATTATTTGAATTTTTCACAATAAACTTGATATTTCATTTTTAAGTATTGTAACGTGGTATTTGGTCTCGTACAAAAAATCATTAATTCTAATTAAAATCACTAATAACCAGTCAGATAAGACGTGATCAGAGATTCCAAATATTGAAAGCTGTCTGCTAACACCTGGGATGGATTGCTTGGAGCTAATTATGCTCCCGCACAACCAATTAATCCAAATAGAATCACTCAAATCTATCATTTTCAGTCAACAAGATCACCTGCTTTTGAATTTAGAAATACCTCAACTGTCAAACCTAAAAGTAATCTACCAACCATGGACAAGCATTGTGGGGGGGGGGGGAGAGGGCTCACACTCAACGTTTACTAGCAACCTGCATGACAGGTCGTGAACTTATAAAGCACAGAGGATCAGACTCGAGAGAGTCAGCTCATCACTTCACTCAGGAAACAGTGGACTGCCAGACTCAAGAAGAATGTGGCTAGACGCATGGATCAGAATTCCGTACGTTCTACATAGCCAGGAAGATGAAATATACGTTCCTGAACAACCGGTGTAAACAATTCGACACGCTGCTCGCGGACAGCCCTATTGGTTCACGCGGGTCAGCCACTGACGTCTCCTATTTCCATTACTACACTAAGGCCCGGCTGGAGGGTTTGGCTCCATCTTCTTGATCCCAATTTAAAGTAAACCTAGTGTTTATTACTAGATCAGTCATCTGCGTATGACGTAACGTCCGTTAGGTTCCGTGAGGACGAAAGTCGCCATCTTTTTCGTACCATACGTTCACATCGAGTCTAGTATGGAAGTCTCATTACGAGGTGTCTATTCCAATTTTAAAAGATAATTCTAAAATCTCATTTAATTTCTAAGGAAGGTTCAGCCGATTGTGTCAAGTCACGTGAATTTAATAAATGACTGCTTAATTATTCAACCCTCACTAATTTGCGTGTTCGGCCGTTTACTAACTCATCTTTTAGTACATTAAATATTTGATTAACTTCTTTCGTGAGTGATCAGTGTTTTGTGTAAAAAAAATTAACTTCATGGTATTGAAAAAGTATTCTGATCAGTGTATTTGTTACCTCTTCCCTCAGGTCGACCAACAATGATCTCGTACTGGTATATTTAGTCAAAACTTATCAGGGTATGATTTTAGCATAAAATCTTTTCAATCTCCATATTAACATGATATCGGGTTTATTGGTTCAATGGACAAGGGCACCAGCCACTAGCGAAAGGAAAGGATCACTTACGACAGTTTTCCATTATACCGAATATTCTGGGATACTGTTAATAGATTTAGAGGTTTAAAGATAAAATCTACAATCCTTTCTACAAAAGCTTGGGAACACGTCTTCCGTCTGACACTTCCTCTCAGACGTCTGTCACCGTCAATGCTGACAGTTGTGCGAAATCTATTACTGGATAGTAGAATTACAGCTAACGAAATCTTTTTATCAATTAACAAAAGTAAACTAAATAAGGCTCCGGGGCCGGGCCGGATCAAATCTCAAATAATTTTTACAAAAACTTGCAGCCTAATTGGCTTCTTCATCTCCAAACTTTTTTCAATAAAATACTTGAGAATTAATATATACCGCTCGATTGGACAAAATCTTTAACGCATATGATACATAAAAAAAAAGACCCAGGCAATCCCAATAATTACAGACCTATTGTCCTTCTAAACTCGCTTCCTGAAATTTTTACACAAATTCTGTTGGCCAGATTGAAAAAATGAGAGTCATTGTGTCACATTATTCCGGAAGCACAAGCAGCTTTTCGCCAAGGTAGGGGATGTATGGATAATATTTTCACCTTGGCATCTGTTTCGCAAATTTACTCACAAAAAAAGAATAGACATATCTATGCCATTGTGATGGATTTCTCCAGTGCCTTCCCATCGGTTAATTACGCTCACATCTGGTCAAAACTTTTTGATATTGGGATCAGCTCAAAAATAATTAGAATTCTAAAAAGTCTGTATGAGAGAGCCTTAACTTGCATAAAAGTGGGAAACGAGTTCTCAGAGGAATTGCCGGTCACTGAGCGAGTTCTACAGGGAGAGATTTTGAGCCCAATCATGTTTAACCTCTTAACCTCGGGTATCGAGATTTTTTCAGACAAAAAGGTCTTGTGGGTCTCAGAATCATGGGCTCATTTCAGAGTTATTACTAGCTCTAGTCATGTCTAGTTGGAACAACGCAGCGTTTAAATTGCTTCTGTTGTCTGGTTCTGTCATGTCTTCCAATTGAGGGAATTCGGTGTCTTGCTGGTTATTTTTCACTACTTTCCTTGTACCGACGCAGTCTAGCAGTAAGAGCATCAATTATCTGCCATTGGAAGTCTATAATCTCATCCAATATTGCTGGTGTCAATGTCTCGATGTACCAAGGGTGGATGATTTTAGTGACATTGTGTATCAGCTTTCTGGTTCTATTTCCTTTCTTATATTGAGTCAATCGACCCAATTTGCACCTTACTTTGCTGACATCCATATCCAACCTGATCTTCCATGGTGGATCTCGATCCCTTTCTGGGGCAAAGACTGCATTTGTAGACCTACTTCTGCGGCCGAACGTTCTAACGGTTGCTACAGCTACATAATACACAAGAGGTTGCACCTCTTTCGCAGTTAGTGTTGCGTTCAAATGCATAGGTGAAACCTTGCTGTTCAGGTGAACACCTTCGGAAGGGAGAACACCTTCGGTAGGACAGCCTAACGACTGCCTTCACTGCAAGACTCAGATTGATTCTAAAAAGTTCTCTTAATTCGACAAACAAAATCAGAGCAATCAACACCTATGCCATCCCTGTTTTTACGTACACATTTGGGCTCATCAAATGGTTTATAACCGACCTTGAAAGGTTAAGCAGAACCGTCCGCGAAGAAATGACGAAGCACCGAATGCACCAAAGTAATTCGGCGATTAAAATGTAGGTGTCAAGAAACTGTGTACGTCACAAGTTATACAGTTAGGGGCATTGTAGATGTCAGGAAACTGTGTTAGTCACAAGTTATAAAGTTGCGGGACTATTTTAACAGCAAGTGAGATGTTACGCTTTACAATACGATCTGTAAAGCGGATCTTGACTACACGCCCTTGAGTTTGTCCTCCGAGGAGGCCTTGAATATCAGGCTGAAGCCATAGAGGAATTAGAAACGCAATGAACTCAGAACGCCATCTACGGCGAGCACTCCAAAACGTTAGATCAAGATGAAGTGAATAGTGAGGCATTCAATATTTGGCTCAGAAAGGGCGTCCTGTATCCAGAAACAGAAGGATTTGTCATTGCGATTCAGCACAGGGTTGTCAGCACCAGAAATTATCGCAAGCACATGTTACATCAAGAAGTGGTTGACCGATGCTGCTTATATGGAGATATCAACGAATCCATCGAGCAGATTATTGATAGCTGTCGCGTAATTACTCAGGGAAAACACTCGCACAAACATAATAATGTGGCAAGCAGCATACATCAAAAACTTTCCCTATACCTAGGACTCTCAACAGAATGGATGCCTTTCTAATGATACATTCCTGAGGCCGTTTTGGACAACGAAGATTAAATTTTATATTGAGATGTTACTATCCAGACGGATCATTATATCCAAGCCAATCTACCTGACATATACTTATATACATAATATTGTTTTAATGAATTTCCATATATGTAGTTGAAAAATGGAAAAGTTGAATTTAGAGTCGGAAACTGATTTCGAATGAGATAAAAAAGGCAAACATTTTTTTCAACCTAGAATATTTTATTAGTTGGCTCTTTTGTCATTCTTTTTTTTTGTCATTCAAGATCCCTTATATTTCATCTCTTTCCTAGGGTATCTTGAAAACAAAACACATGCTGTGTACGATACCTTAGCCATATTTAAGTTAAGATTTGAATTATATTTTAATAATGCTGTCTCTCTCCATACATAATGTCATCATTCCCTTTTTGGGAAAATGACCTTGAAGAATTTCATGAATACTTCCGCATGAATCGTTTTCGCAACACAACATCAGTTCACAGGCGAGAATAATATCCTCGAATAACACGCATTTACTGATATCATTCAGTCATCATCTCAATATTACTAAGGCTTTTGCTCCATCAGGAGTCTATATAGGAGGGTTAGGTTTGAAAGCAGCTTTAAGCTGTGCCTCGCTCTTTGGGTTCTCATGTTAACTCTGTCTGCAATGTACATATCCTTCTTGTTACGAACTCAATAAAGATTTATTATGAGTTTTTGTTTGAACTTTTTCTCAGGTGAACCCGGTATTTCGTAATAGCCACGGACTAAGTCAAGTGACTGATGATATGAGGATGTTATAAGTTAATTTATCACGATGTTAGAAATCATTTGCAATGATGTAGTAGGTACAAAATTAGAAGCATGGTGTAGTTTGCAGTTTGTTTTTACCGCTGTTATACTTACACAGCGGCCGTGAGTGTTGGAGGTGACAACAGTCACCTGTGGATGCTTTTTCAGAGCTACCATTTATTTATTTGTTTAAATTTTTTCTCGGGTGAGCCCGGTTTTTCGTCATAGCTACGGACTAAGTCAAGTGACTGATGATATGAGGATATTATAAGTTAATTTATTACAATGTTAGAAATCATTTGAAATGATGTTGTAGGTACAATATTAGGAGCATGATGTAGTTTGCAGTTTGTCTTTACCGCTGTTATCCTTACACAGCGGCCGTGAGTATTGGAGGTGACAACAGTCGCCTCTGGATGCTCTCTTAGAGCTACCATGTTTCACGCCCTAGATGTTTAGTCGCTTGCTTCCTGATGGTCCATGCAGTTTCTTACAATGCGACAGATGTTTAATAAAACCGCCTTCTGAGCTGCCGCCAGTACCCTACTGACTCCTAAATGTTCAAGATGTTCAGTGCATCTTGAGTGCACATTTCCTGTAGCCGAAATCACACTAGGATGAATAGATGCATGTTTCACATTCCTCCATATTGGCTTTACTTCATGCCTTAGATCGCTATACTTATGAACCTTGGTTGTATAGGTTGCCTGCAAATTTCGGTTGAGCGGACAAGCAATGTCGATGATGTAGACTCTTCCACATTTTTGCTCTCGCATCACGATGTCAGGTCGATTGGCTCGGATATAATGATCCGTCTAGATAGTCACATCCCAATATAAAATGTAATCTTTATTTTCTAAAACGGGCATTGGAATGTATCTATAGAAAGGCATTCATTCTTTTAAGAGTCCTAGGTTTAGAGCAAGTTGTTGATGTATAATGCGCGTCACATCATTATGTCTGTGCGTATATTCTCTTTGAGCCATTAAGCGACAACCATCAATAATGTGCTCGATGGATTCATTGGTATCTCCACATAATCGGCACCGGTCAACCACGTCTTGATGTAACACGTGTTTGCGATAATTCCTGGTGCCGAGAACCCTATCCTGAATCGCAATGACGAATCCTTCCGTTTCTGGATACAGGACTCCCTTCCTCAGCCAAATATTGGATGCCTCACTATCCACTTCATATTGATCTAACGTTTTGGGGTGTTCGCCGTGGATGGCTTTCTGTCTCCATTGCGTTTCTAATTTCTCTATGGTTTCTGCCCTGATATTCAAGGCCTCCTTTGAGGACAAATTCAAGGGCGTGTAGTCAAGATCCGCTTTACAGATCGTATAGTAAAGCGTAACATCTCACTTGCTGTTAAAATAGTCCCGCAACTGTATAACTTGTGACTCACACAGTTTCCTGACAGCTTCAATGCCCCTACCCCCTCCATGTCGTGGTAGAACTACCCTTTCAATCGCCGAATTCGGTGTTTCCTTATTTCTACGCGGATGATTCTGTTTAATCGTTCTAGGTCGGTGTTCGACCATTTGATGAGCCCAAAGGAGTACGTGAGAACAGGGATGGCATAGTTGTTGATTGCCCTAATCTTGTTTGCCGAGTTAAGAGAACTCTTCAGAACCAATCTGAGTCTTGTAATGAAGGCAGTCGTTAGGCTTTTCTTAACTATCGTATGCTGAATACCCTTGGATTCAAGAATACCCAGGTATTTATATGACTCGCCCTCAGCCATTGCCTCGATGTCATTCCCGAAATCGTTCTCTATCTCTGCGGTCCCTAATTCTCCTCTGGTTAAATGCACTGTTCGGCATTTATCTAGTCCAAACTCCATGTTGATATCATTGGAAAACTGCTTTGTAACATCAATCACTTGCTGCAGTTTCTCGTCCGAACTAGCGTATAGCTTCAGGTCATCCATGTATAGAAGATGGGTCACTTGATGACCATCCTCATTATCATTTACTCTAAACCCATGAGACAAGCTATTTAGAGTTTTGCTCAGTGGTTTCAACGCTAAACAGAACCATAATGCACTGAAAGAGTCTCCTTGGAATATACCCGTCGTGATGCGTCTTGATCTAGTTATCCTTGGTTGTCCATAATCAAAATACTTGATTCTTGTACCCCAAAGCATCATCGCACGACTTAGGAAGTCAATTATGCGTTGACAAATTTGGTATATTATTAAGACTTCAAGCAAATAGTCATGTGGTACGGAAGGAAATGCTTGCCTGTAGTCAATGTATGCCATATGCAAGTTTCTTTGATGTTTACGAGCTTGCGTCATGACAACAGCGTCTATGGTGACTAGATCTTTACTGCCTCGCGAGTTTTTACAACATCCTTTTTGTTCTTCTGTAAGGATACCATTCTCGTCACAGTGATAATATACCTTATCTGCTATGATAGCTGTAAGACATTTATATATTGTTGTAAGACAGGCTATCGGTCGAAATTCAGCTGGATCATTTGCAATGATTTTGTAGGTACAAAATTAGAAGCATGGTGTAGTGTGCAGTTTGGTTTTACTGCTGTTATCCTTATACAGCGGCCGTGCGTGTTGGAGGTGACAACAGTCACCTCTGGATGCTTTCTTAGAGCTACTATGTATCACGCCATAGGTTATTATTATAATATATATATATATTTTTTTTAACTTTTTCTCGGGTGAACCCGGTTTTTCGTCATAGCCACGGACTAAGTCAAGTGACTAATGATATGAGGATGTTATAAGTTAAACATTACGATGTTAGAAATCATTAGTATTGATGCTGTAGGTAAAAAATTAGAAGCATGGTGTAGTTTGCAGTTTGTTTTTACAGCTGTTATCCCTACACAGCAGCCGTGAGTGTTGGAGGTGACAACAGTCACCTCTGGATTCTTTCTTAGAGCTACCATGTTATTATTATTATAAAAAATGAGGAAGCTTATTTTTCTCTCAGGCTAAACATGGTTATTGCCCAATATGTCGAAGGCTTTTTTGGTTAGAGTTGGATTTTTTTTGTTTGTTTGAATATTATGCATGGGGTCGTCCCGGTATTTATTATCAGTCACGGACGCATGATTATAATGCAATCAAATGACCTGATAAGTACATGTGCCGTGACATATTGGGCAAAGCCTGGTTTTTACCCCATCAAACACCGACTGGGTTGCAGTCAAGTGCATGATGGTGGGACCTACAGCTTAAGGTTGGTTCCGAACCACCAGAACCTCGGTAAAGGTACATAGAAAAATTTCAAGAGGTACCGGCTCAGGGATCGAAACCCGGACCTCTGAGGTGAAGTCCGAGCGTCTAACCAACTGAGCCACCATTATTATTATAAAAAAATGAGGATGCTCATTTTTCTCTCAGGCTTAAGATGGTTACAGTCCAATATGTCGAAGGCATTTTTTTGTTTTGAGTTGGATTTTTTGTTTGTTTGAATATTATGCACGGGTTTGTCCCGGTATATATTACCAGTCACGGACGCATTATTATAATGCAATCAATTGAACTGATAAGAGCATGTGCCCTGACATATTGGGCAAAGCCGGGTTTTTACCCCATCATTCACGATTAATTATCAATCAATTATTATTTTTTGTTTAAACCTTTTCTCGGGTGAACCCGGTTTTCCGTCATAGCCACGGACTAAGTCAAGTGACTGATGATATAAGGATGTTATAAGTTAATTTATTACGATGTTAGAAATCATTTGCAATGATGTTGTAGGTACAAAATTAGATGCATGGTGTAATTTGCAGTTTTTTTACCGCTGTTATCCACAATGACCCTAAGTGCTGCTGTTGGTTGTGTTTTCATAGCACCTGTTATCGTCAGACAGAAAACCCTTAAAAAACAAATTAATGGATAAAACTTTCATTTGTTTCAATGCATTCATATACTGTTTTCATCGTTAAGTTCTGTAACATTGACAATTAATCACAGTTCAAAACTAACCTACAACAATTGTCTTTGTTGTAAATTGTTATAACAAATTTTACCAAACCATTAATAAAAACATTGCAATTCGACAACATATCGTAATAATTATGATTATATTTATCAATCCTTATAAAAAACAACACATTTTTAGGATAAAAATAACTCTGCAGAGAATAATTTTCTGTGTTAAAACTGCGATATAAGTGTATCTGTTTATAACAATTATTGATAAAAAAATCTATGATAACAAGATATCGTTTATTAAATTAAAAGAAATTATACCGCAGTGAAAAATTGTTTGAATGTATGTGCGAAAACTAATCCTACGACATTCAAATAACAACCGCTCAAATTTCAAATCCGCCTATGTTAAACTTATTTTATGTGACGACTTAAAAAATATGTAGCTTTAAAGTCCATGGTTTTTCCAGGAAAATCGTCGTTTCGAAGTCTTACATTTATTTCATTAAATGAAATGCTAATAATACTCCATAGATATGAAACACTGATATGATTAAATATTACGTAATTACTTAGTAATCATAAAAAGTTAAACATACGAGATTCGTGGCGTCCTTTGATTTATTACCTTAATCATCCATTAAAAAAAAATGTTTGACTCTGTAAATATTTGTCGTAATTAAAACATTTCTTTCCCGTAAATTGCCCTCCAATAGAATTACACTTTGCCGAAGTTTGAGTCCGATCGGAGAACTTCGGAAATAATGCCTCATCTAAACTCCTTTTGGAGTTTCGAAAATCTATAACCACTATCTTTTAACGATTATAATATTATTAAATGTATTCACTTTTTATTGATAATAAGGAAATAATTTATCCAAATGAACTGATTCTATTGTAACAAAATTGTTTCAAATTAAAAAATTAATTCTTACATTTTTGAATTATAAAACGCAAGTCCCTGTTTAGGTATCTGACGTTTCATCTGATAACCGACAAATATTGTATTTTTAGCTTCGCAGAAATTTCAATCTCACCAATAAATCTTTTTTATGTTCACTCAGTAATCACGCAATATTCATGCATGTTCTTGGTGGAGATATAATGAGTAAGATTTACACCTGAATTTATAAATTTCATCAATTTTGAGGAAACTTTTTTCGTTCTGACGATGAGTGAAACGTGCACGATTTTACAAATTATGACTATTACGCGAAATTGACTACACTTTCAGAAGTTTGTTCTTTAAAATTTGTAGATTTAGTTTCTGCACAGATAATCACCTTTGAAGTGAAGCATGCATTTCAAAAGGCTTAATACAATTTTACCGAAACCAGTGTATCATTAACGATCTTGTGTTTAATTTTCAGTTAATAAAACTTTGCGTACGAATAGTAAATAAGGTATACGTATACAGCTTTCTTCAGGAAGAAGTGATCCCTAAGCATATCATGGAGTTAAATTCAAATTAATCAAAAAATGTACTATTTTTAAGATGTAGACGCAAGTGTACATTTTCCACTTTTTCAGAAGAAAGTGATAAATCCACAAACCTCAGAATTGGGTTTGGATTTATTTTTAAAAAATTGAACATTTTCAAACACTAAATTATGATGATTTGGTACTACATTTGCAAAGAAAATTATTCAGAAGTAACTTATAGCCAACGGCTATACCACGCTGGAAACACCAGTTCCCGTTGGATCACTGAAGTTCAGCAGTGTTGGGCGCGGTTAGTACTTGGATGGGTGACCGTTCGGGAATAATACTACTGCGTTGCCATTGGCGGTCGTGGGTGTGGTGAGCCCACACTTGTAGTTATTTACTACAAGAAACTATCAACCTAGAAACCTACCCCTAGAGGCTCGCCGAAAGAGAAATGGCTTAATGGTATAAACAAAAAAAATAAATAAATAAAAAAACTACTTTATAAATTATGAATATAAACTGTGACCCAACTATGGCTGACAATGTTGGCCCGGCTTTGGGCTAACGGGCTTCCTCTGGGTGCCAACGTAAATTCGCACAAGGAAATAATTCGTTCCCAATGTCGGTTTTCTCCAAGTAACACGTGTAGATCTGGTTAAATCTAGAGTCTAAAATTTGTAAGAAACTCTTAATTGTCTAAGCTCCAGTCTACTGCCTAGATAAAAATGATTAATTTTGTCAATAAGGAGTTACTCAAGTAGTATGTAAGGCACCTTAGGGGGGAGGGACGCCCAATTTAATGTGAAATTCCGTTACGTAATACTTTAACGGCCCCTAATGAGAGAATGGCTGGTATATATAAAAGTAAAACACTCAACATTTTATCAGTTGCAACTCAAGAATTTGATTAAATACAGTTATTTGGTTCTAGGAAAATGAGGTTTTTTCTTTGTGCTCTGCTCTTCAGTTTTGTGATATTTCTTCATTTTTTTCGTAAGTACATAATAATGTTTGGACGCCCGCATGAACAGGGTCCTTATGGCCGGTTCCAGTTTAGTAGATATTTACGATTTTCTAAGTCAGGGTCACAATGATGATTTTCGGGTTTGAGTGGAGAATCATACAAGTTCCTATAATACTGAATTTAATAGTACCATACTCATGTTCCGAAAGCAACTGGATGTTTTTCTTGAAAAGTCTCTAAAGTCGTGGGCCCAACGTAAAATGCTGGAAACTAATCCGGCTATATGACCCTATACGTAACTCCATACCGAACATACGGGCCCTTTTTCAACGAAAGCCCACAGAAAATACCAAATTGATCATATATCACCGTATTTTATACAACAAGATGTCGACTATATTAAAAAATCAGCATATATATTCAAGTTAAATTCATATTTCACTTTGAAACAGTTGAAACATATATTGCTATTATTGCACGTATGTATTCTTGCTGCAAAATTATGTACACTATAGTGCCACTATAGTAGTTCCCGAAATGAGTGACAAGGCGGTCCAAGGGGACAAGAGGGAGGTGTTTGTGAGGTCAGCGGAGTTGTCATGTTCACGGTTCGGCGCTATAAGAAGCCACAAGCAAGAAGGAGAAGAAGAACTGTTTGTATATTCCCGAGATAGTGTGAAGCGATTAAGGGTACCCCGAAACGGCTAATATAGCGGCATTCTATTGTATTGACTGAAACAAATTTCTTATTATTTGTTATAGAAGCATTTGTTCTAAATTCTTTGTTACCGTTTTTGATTACACCAATATAAATTCGAGCAACCTTTAAATCTACACAGGAAAATCGCACAACAACATTTTCAGTTCTAAAGTTTCGTAATTCAACGAGCATAGGCTCGGTGGCCCATGCGGTGAACACTTGCCTAGCAAGGGAGTTGTTCATCTCCGGAGAGTCGTGGGGCCGGTACCTCTAGAGAAAAAGGTTCTCTAAGTACTTAAGGCTGTTGCTCTTGGTGGTTCGGAACCCACCTTAAACTGTAGGTCCCCCTCCCACCACCAAGTAAGTGCGTGGGGGGTGTATAAAGGAATAGGGAAGAGATACAAGAAAATGTAAACCCTTAGGGGACACATTAGAAGCTTCAAACAAACAAAAAAAAGTGAAACTTTTAATTTTTATCGTTCATCCAACATGAAAAACTTATGGATAAGCACAAGAATCAAATGCGACATGTTTGAAATCAATGCCAGAAAAAATTTCAGTTCAAAAGCTATTCATTTTTATCAGGTACCCAA
This sequence comes from Andricus quercusramuli, assembly GCA_932178445.1. Classification (NCBI taxonomy): domain Eukaryota; kingdom Metazoa; phylum Arthropoda; class Insecta; order Hymenoptera; family Cynipidae; genus Andricus; species Andricus quercusramuli. The sequence goes on along the minus strand of CAKNXH010000818.1, from coordinate 26,906 downwards.
AAGAACGAACTTATGAGTGAAAGATTTGCATTGAAAGTAACAACTTTTTTACAGCGTCTGTTGGATTTTGCGCTTCGCGCTCGATAATATGTTGATCTCGCGCTGCTCGCTCGGTCTTTGTACTTCCTTCACATTTGTGCACAGACCTTTTAAAATTGGAGGTCAAAGGTGTCGACAACTGTCATTTGGTGATTGTCAATTCTCTTTTTTTAAAGCTCCTTTGGCTTCAATGAACACATTCTCATCACGTATCTCGTGCTTCCCATTCGATTTAATCAAAAGTGCAAAATTTTCTATATTGATTTCAACTCTATTATATCAAATGTATATTATATTTATTTCGTACGTCAGTCTGGGACTGCTCATTCAGATATTGCAAAATAAAGAAGGGGAATATGGGGCAAAATGACGATAGGGGCAACACGGGACAATAATTACATCTTCTCTGTGGTGTGACTCTATCTACTGGAAATTGTAGGAACTTTGTTTGGAGTCGTTCCCGAGATTTCCCATGTCAATTTGTTATACTGCCCGGCCCGGAAATTATTATTTTCCGCAAAAATAATGATTTCCGCAGCAAAAGGCTTCAATTTTCTGAATCTTATTGATTCGAGGATCTCGCGGAACCCCAGATATTTCACAAGTTTTCTTTCTTCCATTCTCAAATACTTGTGAAAAAACATATATTGAGTCATTCCCGTATGTATCAGAAAAAATTCAAAGTCGGATTTAACCAACACCCTTAAGCGACATTTTTTCGAAATTATCAGTTTTCTTTTAAAATTTAATAATGTCTAACTAATCTTCTCAAGATTGTTTGGTGTTTACGTATTCAATATAATAACATAACATAATCTGTTGAAAATAGTTAATAATATCGACGATTGAAACATTTATGTATCAATCGCGATATTATTATTGATAAGTTTCAAGACTGTGTTTTTAAAATACTATAAACTGAATAAATGATATTATAGCTTTAATAAAAATTATTATTTTTCTGCTTTTCACGCCAAAATATACGGAGCCGTAAATCCAAAATGCACAAAAATGTCCAACTCCTTTTTATATTCAGGACGTCTTTACATGAAGCTTCGGTATAATTAATTTATTTTCTCACAGATATCTCATTATTATAATATTCATAGGAAGTTTTCATCGAGTTAATGATGTTAGTTGATTAATAATATTGATAATGTTAATATCCGTGAATTATTTGAATGAATATATTGATAATAAATAATTAAAAAATATGAAATTAATCCTGATCCATCTCAACCTAAAATGAATGTGATAATATAAGGTCTAATAATAATAATTAAAATGATAGAAATAACAAATAATATTAAAATTATAATAAAATATGTATGCGTCGGCATGAAAAGGGTCCTTATGGCCAGTTCCAATTTAGGAGACATTCACGTTTTTCTAAGTTGAGGTCAAAATGATAATTTTTGGGTCTGAGTGGAGGATGACACTGGGACATATAGTGAATGAACTGGGGTAATATTCATATCCAGATAGTAACCGGAAGTAAGAATATTTCATATTTGAAGAAAAAATATAACATGTGTGCTTTTGGTACTCGCCAAGTTTAGATGCGTTTTTCTCGAAAAACGGGTTTTCGAAGTTCTAACTTTAAAACTGCCCCGGTGACTCATTTTTCCACTTAGAGGATTCATTGATCTTTCATTATACATTCTTTTCTATAAAAGTGTAATTATCGAAGAAATAAATATTACTACACTCAGAAATATTAATATCATTCAATTGATGACAATAATAAATCCATATTACAAGAATTAATTGAATAAATCAAGCATTCAATAAGAATTATTTTTTCAATTGAAATAAAAATAATTCTTAAAGTTATAAAATACCGAGGGCCTGTGACAAAGCCACCGAACGCGTCCTCGGGTCGCGGATAGAGGGTCTCTGTACCAAGGGTTTCCGCTGAATATGTTTACAATAATTAATAAGCAGTCGCGGACAATTGTCCAGGGATGTTCCCGAAAGAATGACCCCTAAGCGGAGGTGTAACAACCCTGCCAAAAGCTGAATGGCACCTGGGTGAGGTGTCTCAAACGGTGACTCTGGGATACCGGACGACTTTTCAGAGTATGCAGCTTTATCCATCCATGCGGGGCTCTACAAGGATGAACGAACCCTTTTCCCTAGCTGCTCGTGCGAACAAAAATGACAACATCAAACATAGTTGTAGTAAGAGCGGTTCAAAACAATCGAACGCGCAGGGCTCCCGAAAATGGGTCGGAAAACAATGCCGACTACCCTAGAGCTGGAACTGCCAATCAAGATGGAGTCAATCTGATTAGCCGGCGGAATGTCATTACTTTTGAGTGGACGGATGAACTGAAAGACAACCGGCTGGAGTGCTATGATGCCAGTATGGCCCCTGAACGAAAAGGTTACATGGCGCAACTGCATACTCTGTGATGCGAGGAACACCCAGAGCTCCCGGATTTTTCGCAAAACCGTCTGCGAAACCGTGCCGAGGACCCCTGGAGTAGAGGTTATATAAGCGTTGCGCCTACTCACCCGCAGCTAGAACAAGCGGGCAACAGAGAAACAGAGACGACACTGAGACCAACCTCGAACAGACATCCAATAGAGGAAGAACGATGCTTCAGGACCCGGAGAAACATCAACATTCAGGTTTCTCCCAAGCCCAAAGATCAGGCTGAACAGGATGACGAGCTTCGTGGAGATTTTTTCGAAGAATCCGAACTGGTGTGTACAATGCAGCGAGAGCTTTGGCAGATTCAAACCGTAAAACAAAACTAATGGTTGATCATTAGATTGATTATATAACATCTGGCAGGACTTTCACTGCCAAGGTTCGGCAGTTCTCGCGCAAACTGCGGATCCGTCATTACAAAATCAACGAGTCCAATCTACTGACCATCAGGCAGCATACTGTCGACAGAATATGAGTACTATCTAACGCTTGGAGAAGTCTAGAACGGAGAGAGAGGTGGGTCGGAGAAAATCAACAGTCTTTTATCTGACCCATCTTAACTCTTCCAAGACAGTCCAGTTAGTGTCGACCATCTGCCCAAACTAGAGAAAGTCGAAGCATTTTGGAGAGAAGTCTACGAAGTTCAACATCCACGTTAAGAAGGCTCAAAGAACATAAATAGCTTCAAGAAGCTGTGCAATGCCATCATAACACCTGACGAAGAATGCCCACCTATCACTACCGAAGAGGTGAAAAACGTGTAAAGAGGCATGAAGAACTATTCCGATCGGGGACCAGATGGTATCAAGACCTTCTGGTGGAAGAAGTTTCCTTCAACCCACCAGCATGTGGCCCGAATTTTCACCTCATATCTAAAGCCAGAAGAGCCTATTTCGGAGTGGTTGGGGGAAGGGCGCACAGTGCTCCTACCGAAGACAGGCAACTTAGCTGACCCTAAGAATTACAGGCCAATAACTTGTCTGAACATACTGTATAAGATCTTCACAGCTATCCTAAATGATAGGATTGTGCGGACAATTGGACCTGTGTGGCGAGAGATGTATAAACAGCGCGGCTCGAAGAAAGGCGTAGCAGGATGTCGGGAGAACTTGCTCATCGATAGATGTGTATGTAAAGACGCAGCATCCTATCTGCGATTTCTATCGACGGCCTGGATTGATTACCGGAAAGCTTTCGATTCAATCTCCCATAGACTTATCATCTGTCTGCTGGAAAGCTTAAAGGTATATCCACACATTTTGAGGTGCATAGAGAGATTAATGCCGCTTCGGAAAACCAGATTTACTATCTCATCTGGAAAGCATCGTGTGATTATTAACAGTATCACCTTTCAGAGTGGTGTGTTTCAGTTCGACACCATGAGCCCTCTCCTGTTTTGCCTCACATTATTGCCACTATCTCTCGCACATTGCCATTCCGAAGGGTACCTCTGCTATAACTAACCTCTGTTATACAAAAAGGGGTACTTGCATTATTGAAAATGTGTTTCTATACTAAAGTTCTTAGCGCAAATGTTTTTTTTTAAATATCTTCGTTCTACTCATAGAGCACCAACATAACTTTTTAGTTCAAGTTAGTCCAAGTTATGAGAGGCATGGATCGCCTTCGTGCCCAGTTATAATTTTGACTGATGTTCAAGGCGTTTTTGATTGCGGCTATGTTCGTTATTTCCGGGAGTCATATTGGAAAAAGTAATTTTGGGGCAGAATGGGCAGGGGCAAAACGGTACACCGCGTGAGATGTAGAAGAAGACCAGTGGAAATAGCTAATCAATTAACGAAAATTCCGAAGGTCTTTGAAAAAGTTGTGTATTTGTTTATTCATATACTGAATATAAAATAAGATTTTGTAAAACGTGATCGGGTCGGAAGTTTGTGTTAAAAAATTCATTTGCGAAATTTGTCCTCCATTGCTCCACGAAAATTCAAAACATTTTGCAAACTTGAGTGAGCAATTATAAACTCAGACTCTATCCTGTATTATATCTGCAAAACTTTCGTGATGCGGCAACGTTAATTATTACAAACAAATGATTATTTTGTTAATCATTCCTCAGCGAAAACACCGAAGGTTTTGCAAAATGTTGTTTCTGCTTTTTTCCATTGAGAAAAGACTATTGTATGATTTGCAAAACTAAATACATAACGCAATTTATCGTTTTTTTAATTATTGTTAAATTTTTTGCAATTCGACTCCTAAAATTCCAGAGAAATTGCGAAGGTTGCGTTTTTGGGTAGCTAATTTTAGAAATCTCGAGATCTGAAAATTATTCCATTTGCCAAAAGTTGCTCGGCCGGCAATAATATTAAAATTGCAATTAAAAAAATCAGTAACTTTTGTAAACATGCCAACAATTACAAACATTTTGCAAATCGTACTGAGTGATAAAAAACTTATTACCAACGTTATATAACATTTGCAAATTGTTTACCACTTAGCAGCACTATTAATTATAAACAAATTATCATTTTGGTTATCACTTCACAGCGAAAATACCAAAGATTTTGCAAAATGTTATTTCTGCTGCTTTTTATTAAAAAAATACTACTATATGATTTGCAAAACTGTATGCATAACGTAAATTATCGTTGTTTCAATTAATGTTGCATTTTTGGCAATATTGGACTCATAAAATTCCTGCGAGAATTGTAAATGTTGCGATTTTGGGTAGCAAATGTTGAAAATATCGAAATCTAAAAGATATTCAATTTTCAAAACGTTGCATGACCGGCAACAATATCAAAATTGAAATTAAGAAAATTAGGTACTTTGTTAAACTAGCCAAAAAATACAAACATCTCGCAAATCGTACTGAGTGATAATTAACATAGTACTAACATCATATTAGATTTGCAAACTGTTTACTACGTGGCAACATTGATAATGATGAACAAACTTATATTGTTTTGAATTATTCTCCAGATTAAATTCTCAAGGTGTCGCAAAAGGATTTTTTCTTACTTTTGAAGGGTTTCATATAGTTTGTGACGGATTTACTGGGTTTTTTTGATTGGATAACACAATGGGGGACGACTACTACAAACCCATCGTTAAGATACATTAGAGACACCATTTAAAATTAATAATTATTAAATTAATTTTCTTTTCAAATATTCATATTTGTGGGTTAAAAAATCAACTGTTTAGTAAAAAATTCGTCTCTTTTATTTAAAAATCCATCAATTCGATCGAAAATTCGTGAATTTTGTTTGAATATAAATTTTTTTAATGGAAAATTGATCTTTTTTTGCTTGAAAATCAACTTTTTTGTTTGAAAATGCAACTGCCTTCTGAAACCTTAATGTTTGGAGAAACACCTACACCTCCAACGACGAACTGTTTCTCAGTATTTTGGAAGCCATTAAATATTTCTATCCCCGATGAGGACCACCGTATTAAGCAGGAGACATCCAAGAGCAATCGGCCCTTTTCAGGGCCAACAAATTTTTCCAACGAAAGAGTAATTTTTTTTCTAAACATGCACTGAATTATTTATAATAAAATGGATAAACTCTAAATCAACGGCAATACCATGCTGAAAACACCAGTTCTCGTAAGATCACTGAAGTTAAGCAGTGTTGGGCGCGGTTAGTACTTGTATGGGTGACCGTTCGGGAATACTGCGTGCTGTTGGCCCGTCGTGGGTGTGGTGAGCCCACACTAGTAGTAAAATAATCCACCTAGAAACACTACCCTTTGTACATCGTTCGTACATCTCTCGCCATACAGGCTCAATTCGTCGAACAATTCTGTTGTTTAGGACAGCTGTAAAGATCTTATACAGTGTGTTCAAACAAGTTGTTGGCCTGTAATTCTCTGGGTTGGACAAGTTGCCTTTTTCGGCAGGAGTATAGTGCGTCCTAAGGGGCCATTCATTAATTACGTAAGGGTCCCGAGGGGGAAAGGGGTTGTTAAAAATCTTTACATAACCTTACCTCGGGGGGAGGGGGGTTAAAACCATTCTTACGTAATATCTTACTACGTCTGTTATTGTTCCAATTCGAATGATCACAGTAGCTACTACTACTTTCGAAGACTAATCTTATTTTGTCAAAAAATAAGAATCTTTTGTTTATGTCAAATAACAACGAGTTTTAGTTTTTCTAATGATATGTAACCATTCAACGCTATTTAGAAAAATTCTAAAACAAATATTACGTAAGAAGGGGGGGGGGGTCAAGAAATCTTATGTATCCACCAACTCTAAAAGAGTGTACCAAAGGCTAATCTAATAGAATCATTCGTTCAAAAGTTCTCGTGCTCAGAGACAGACATACAGGCAGACGCAGCCATACACACAGACATATTTGTAAAAACCTGTTTCAAAACGTGAAGATTTGCGAAAAACGGATGAGGGGTAATTTTACACAAATCTAATACCTTCTCTGATGAGAATGTAAAAATTATAAAGATTTGAACCAAAATATTTGACAATATACACGAAATAATTGAACTCTGCAGCATAATTCATTTGGACTATTATTATGAATAAATCACATATTTAAATCGTTAAAACAAAAATATGTTCTGAAAATATATCTGTTCAAATCTTTTTCTATCCGTCTCTGTATCTAAATAGGTTGTTTTATTATGCTACCAATCTTTAAAATTGAAATTTTTCATACGCACCGTAAAACCAAACCAGAAATGTTGAGAAAATACTTGAATAATTTGTGCCCTAAATTTCTTTTGGGCATTTTTTCCGCGTTTCCTACAGAACCAGAATATCCATTTCGTCGAAAAATCTGTTGATAAAAATCCGTATATTTTTTCATACAGGAGCAAGTTCAATGCAGCCAGGTCAAGCTCACCGACAGAAATATCCTACTCTTCTATATGTTCGTGATGAACCTTATGGAATAATCGTTGATGGCACATATCATCAATTTGGATACCCACCATACTCTTATCCAAACGGTAATTTGAAAACTAAAATGCAATTCTACCTAGAACGTCCAGTTTTTGTTCCTAATTATGAAGTGTTTCGCGGGCGGTTCCGAAGCCAGCCAATGAAAATCCTGATTCGAATTATCATTGCTACCTTCTGAAGTGGAGGGGCAGTGTGACCTTTAGATTTTCCTCAAACAAAAAATCTTTCTCTAAGTCCGCCCTGGGATGTTTCATAAAATAGTTTTTACTGTAGTATGGGAACCGCGATTTCTTAAGATCAGCGCAGATGACAGCACCGAGAGTGGAGACATGCCTTATGCGCAGGCAGAAGGCACTATCTACAGTTTCTTTAGTTTTTTGCTATTTGCAAAGCAATATGCTCCTTTATTTTCACACCCGAATGCCACACACATACCTAACATTTCAAAAATAGTGCTTTAAACAAACACCTCAACATTGCGTTAACAAGGACTGATGTAACGCGAATAGCAAACATCGCCGCCGTTGTAGCAGCCATCTGGTGTGCCTGCAAGTTCACTAATGCTCCTAGCGGCATCAAGTGTTAGTCGCCGTCCCTATATAAGCACATGTTCATATTAACCGACCTTGCATCAAATTTAGTACAATTCAGTAGTTCTAATTTAACGATGGTTGGAAACAGTTATATTAAATAATGAATATATTTTCAGTAAGAAAAAATCCTGAATCAAAGAAAATTTACGTTCGTCAAACATTTCTGGTTACTGAACCCGTTGTTTTTTCCAAGCCTTAAAACATTGTGCCAAAGAAAAATCGAATTGGGTAATTTCTTCGAAAGTTACACTGTCTACAGGCTACACCGACGACAATGACAACGACGACAGACAGACACCGAAGTGAAATGAATTTTTTCTCAATCATTCAGTCCGAAAAATTCGAGATTTCATGAAATCGGTGAGACTCAATTTTTACATAAAACCAATAACTCCTCATTGAGATGAGAATGTTAAAATATGAATTGATTGAAACAACCAAGGCCTTAATTTAAGAAAAAGTGAGCATTATTTTAAAAACCACGTAAATTGTAGAACATTATTCCGATAAAAATATTTATCTTTATTTTCACGGGCTAAACAAAAATTCTCCTAATATTTTAAGCACAGTCAGTGCTGATGCTGAGAATAGAAAAAGCACAGCAGTATCAGGCTACAATGTGGCATACCTTGATGAACACATGTTCTTTTATAACTATGGTGAACATTTGTGGCTAACTTATAACCTAGAGAGCTAATTTCTATTGTGAGATAATGGGCTCGGCGGCATGTAGTAGCATTTGTCCTGAACTACAGAAAGTTGCAAATCAGAAATTTATTATCGAAAGGAATGTTAATTTAGAATGATTTCATGAACATTTCATTGAAGCAAACTTCGTTTGCACTGAAATGAATATTCAATTGAAACAAATATGACAGAATGTTAAATTACATTTACAAAAACTCTCTCAACTAGGATCAACATTTTTCAAATCGATTATTAATTATTTATCTGGAAAAACTTTTTCTCTTACTCAAAGAAACCTTAATTACTTGAACCACAGATAGATGAGTTACTATGTTCTCTGCTCCCGAAGAATAATTTATTAGACTTGCTAACTTTCATATTTAAAAAAAAAAATATTTTTTTATACATAAATCTTTCTTGTATTAAAGAAATCTCAATAAATAAATTTTTTGTTGAGTCTCTGCATGATTTTTTGACTCTCTAAATAATTTTCACTCAGCTGGAGTAAACAAATCTTTAGTAGGAAAATATGCAATTTCTGTAGATCCATTGTTTTTATTCAGTGATTCTTTATCACACAGAAAAAACTAAGAGTAATCCTTACCCTGTCATATCGGTTCAATCTTTTGCTTTTACCCACGCTGCGAGAGTAAATTTTAATGTTAACTTCGAACGTATTTTGACATCTCTTAAACGTTGCCATGACCGTGTTTATGAAGGTAAAAGCCGACTTTGTCCGATTTGTGTTACCACACTGTCAGATGAGATGTATGGGATCAATTATGCTTTTAATTGTAAAGAAGGCTGTGATGACTGAAGAGCTGTTATTTTTTTTTTTTTTTTGAAATTACAGTTCTATTATTTTATGATACTTGAACGCAAATCAGGGTAATATTTGAATTTCACCCATACGTAGAGGTAAATGCATTATATTACCTGAAACAAAATTTAAACTGAGCGTTTTCTGTTCACCCATTCTGTCAACGAATCCGACCACCGCCAGCAGAGCATCCCATTGTCCATGATGGTGATTTAGTGTTCCGAGGTGAACATGCTATTGGGAAAATTAGAGAAGAGGAGATTTATGAACTGCATCCAACTGTTGAAGGAGGTAAGTTAAAAGCTAAGATATATTGTAGAATGAATATTAGAGAATTCAGCCAAGAACACCTATTTTTTCCTAATTATGGAGTCTTTCTTGGGCAGCTTCAAATGTGTATTGTAACGCTGGTCCATTCAAGTCCCGCAGCACTGCGGTTGAAATCTATTCTACTATGCCTTTTTATTCTGAAACCCCAATGAATCAAAGGTCTATATATGGGTTACCTTCACTGCTGAAATATAATTGAAGTCCTTTAGCATAAGTACATATACCGCCAGACGACTCCACTTGACTAGGTATGGGCCCGTGAAAATTTTTCTTCTACTAAGGGGGGCTGAGAATCACTGTACGAATTAAATCACACCTTGTGATAACCAGCGGCTGCATTCGACTCTATTAGAAGTGCTCGCATCTGTCTGAACGTTCAGCCAAGGGAGAAGTAAACTGCAGGAAACCACTTCTTGAATTCAACCGGTTTTTGGACAGTCATATTTGAAGGCAGACCTTCGACCCTACCCATCGAATGTTACTTTGACAGATGTGCACATCTGATTTTCAACGTGCAGACATGGGCTCATGCTCAGTTTGAAGTCTGGCCATCGACGTGGACAGTTGAGCACGTGCAAAGATGCGAGGTATACCGTTGGCCGACACCCGTGTTTCTCCCATGACTTCTCGACTTCAGGGGTTTTCGCGACCAGACACGACTCTTCGTTCGCGCCCTACCAGTTTCACTATGTTTATTTGAATTAAATTACAGAGCGATGTTAATTATACCCTGCTTAAAATGTCGGTTAGGAACGGGTCAGAAAACGGTTAGAAGTAGGTTCTAAACGGTCCAAACCGCGCTGTAACCGGTTTTTGTTTCCGTATTATGACCGACACCTAATCGGGCTCTATCTGACATTATACAATATTTGTATCCTGTTTCTACCTGGCTTGTAACTGGATCAACGAAATACCTTCACCCGGTTTTCATCCGGTCCTAACCGGCTTGTACCTGATGTTTACCTTCAATTTATATCCGACACCTTAACGGGCTCTTTCCGGCAATGTGTAATATTCGTAAACGATTCTTATACGGTTTTGAGCTAGATCCACAAAATACTTCAACCTGGTTCTTATCTGGCCCAAAACGGGTCGTAACTAGTTTTTATCTCCGGATTATTACCAGCACCTAATTGGGCTCTATCTGGCAATACACAATATTTGTATCCGGGTTCTAGCTGCTTCGTAACTGGATCCACAAAATACTTTTACCCGGTTCTTATCCGTTCCTAACCGGTTTGTACCTGATTTTTGACTCCGGTTTATATCCGACACCTAACCCGGCTCTCTCCGGCAACATGTAATATTCGTAAACGATTCCTAAACGGTTCTAAACTCGGCCCATGAAATACTTCTGCCCGGTTCTTATCTGGCCCGAACCGCGCCGTAAATGGCTTTTGTTCCGGGTTATAACCGATACCTAACCGGGCTCCACCTGGCATTATGCAACATTCGTACCCGGTTTCTAACTGGATCCAAAAAATTTTTCCACCCGGTTCTTATCCGACCCGTACCCGATTCAAGTCTCCGGTTCAACCACAGAAAAAATTTTTACTTGGGAAATTACAGAATTAGTTTCGATGTGGCGGATCATAAGAAAAAATCCGTGACAATTACAGACCTACGTTTTTGTGAATTCTACAGAACATTTTCTATGAGACTTAAAAATGATTTAGGAAGAATTCTTGAACGGGTCAGTAATTTCAGCAACGGGAATCTTTGAAATTTGCGAAACGAAAGTCTGTTCAAAACAAAGTTGAAGACTGGATATTTCACAGAACCCCTCTCAAATCAAAAACACGGCAAAATTCTGTAATTTCTACATCGCCGCGTCGTCGTTTCCAACAGGCGAAAAAATTCCGATTTATAGAGGGGCTTCTATATTTAGTCTACTTTGTATATCAGAAAGAAGGAAGGCCGGACAGAGGACACACGAGAGGCACATTCTTAACTTATTGTAACGCACACAAACATGATTCAATAGCCTAACACACCAGACATACACACGCACACACACACACACAAATATTTAAATATATAAACTTAGATAAACGTTTATTTTTCAGCCTGCTGGCCTTAAAAAATTGACTTGCTTACACTTCCATTTTTACAGAATTTTCTTGAAACTAACCCTTAAAAACTGACATCCATCCATTCCTTATCTCTAAGCCGCACGCTCTTATCGCCTTGCCTTCCTCGCTTCGCCTCGCCTCGCTCGCATGTCCGTACTTTTTCGCATTGCCTCGCTTGCCAACCTCTGTTTTGGCTCTAATACCTACTACTTATCTACTATTTACAATATTTACATCTTACTTATATCCACTTACTCTCCTCTTTACTATCTTTCCATCTCCATTCCTCTTCCTCCTTCCTTTTCTTCTTCTCCATTTTACCCAACACTCCCTTCACCCACGCTACTGCCCTTTTGTCCCCTTCTTCATGCATCAATACCTCAATGCTTATCCCACTTATTTCCACCCCTACGCACTACTCCAACCAGTGCTCCACTCTTGCATCCCCCTTCTCACACAGCTCATACATCCTCTTTTCCCGAGAGAGATAGAACCTATTAAAACCCTCCATGCACCCATATCTCATCCTCGCTATAAGCTCCTGACTTCTTTTCTCTCCTTTCTAACATGAATATTGCGCTCTTGCCCTTGGCATAATCCACACATAGTCTCCGTTAAACCTTGATTCTCTTATTCTCTCTTCCCCTTCTGTCTTCTCTCTCTCCATGCCGTTTCGCTTAGCCAATTCATATACCTTCCGTCCTTCCTCGTGCATCCTTCTCTCTTGATCCATTTGCAGTCCATTCGTTCCAAAGTACCTTTCCCTCTCAACCTCCATCTTCGCACCCCCTCTCCTGTTCTCCTTCTCCCACCGACACTCCCTAATTAGCCTACTTCCCCCGCCCCCCTTTCCAACAATTTCTCCTCATATTTACATGCCCGACTCCCCGCTGGAATCCCTACACTCGGTCTCTCCGTCTCCCTCCTGACAATATAATTAGCCATATTTCTTGCCAACCCTAGAGTCCACTTCACATACCTCTCCTGCGTTTTATTCACCTCTTCACTTTCCTTCCATCCCCATACCTCTACTCCATACAATAGCACACTCATCAATAGCGAATCAAACAATTTCATCCTCCGTCCAAAATCATCTGCGAATAGCTTCTTTCCCAACCCCCACACCTGCATCATCACCACATTTGCCCTCCTCACTCTTTCTTTTATGTGGCCATCCACTCCCCTTCCTTATCCGCATTCAGCTCTAACCCCTTCTTATCTAGGTATTTTCTCAACCTCTTCATCATCTTCTTTAAGGACTCCTCGCCTTTTGCCAGCAAGACTTTGTTATCTACTTACGCTAGTGAACAAATTCTAACCCCTCCTATCCTGACTCCTCCTGCCACCCAGGCCTCCAGCTTACTTTCCATATACGCAATTAAAATCAGAAAAAGCGTTGGGTTAATCGGACAACCTTGCCTTAACCCCCTATCCATCCAGAAACCCTCCGATATGCCCTCCGCTCCTCTTACCTTACCTTTGGTCTCTTCATATATCTCCCTTACCCTCTCGATCCACTAAAAACGCGTACACTCTCGTCCACTTCTTTGCTAATTCTCTATCCACCACGTGCTGCAGAACGTAGATATTGTCGATAGTACTCCTACCCGCCCTAAAGCCCGCCTGCATCTCCGTTAATATTTCTTTCCCCGCGACATCGTTCCGAAGTCTCTCCGCCACCACCATCGCGTATACTTCATACGCCGTATTCATTAGCGTAATCCCTCTATAATTTACCTGTCTATCCCTATCTCCTTTCTTATACAGTAGCACTGTTAACTCTTCTCTCCACCCACCTGGAAATCTCCCCCCCCCCATACATACTTCACTACCTCCTTCATCCTCTCCCTAACCTCTTATGTACTAAACAGCCATGCTTCGTTCTCTACCCCGCCCAGGCCTGCTGCTTTTGACCTTCTTAACTTCCTTATCTGCTTCTCTATCTCCTCGTGTTTCAACTCATCCCTCTCTGCCTTCCCCGTTCTTCTACTTTTACCATCCCTCTTCCTTGAATCTAAGCCCTGAAATGATTCTTTCAAAAACTACCTGAACTCCTCACTCCCTATCTTCTCGCTGACCGCCACACTACGCTTCCTAAACCTATTTATTATCTTCCAGACGTCCCCCTCTGTCTTAACATTTCCTAACTCATCTTCCAGATATTTTTCCTTTTCCTGTTCTTTCTAAATACTTTTCTTTCTAAATTCTTTCTAAATACCTTCTTTCACATACACCCTTTCACCTTCTCTTTCAGATACAAAAGTCTCCTCCGACAGATATGGTCTTCCGAACTGTTGGCGAGGAACAAAGTATCTGCAACGAACATGCTTGCCGTCCCAGTAGTACTCTATTCATTTGGAGTAGTTCCATGGACGAAGGACGAGCTCAGATTTCTCGATATCGGGTCCCAAAAGGTTATGCACATAAACAAAAGCATGCTCCTTATGTCTTCTGTTCCACGACTTTACATCTCACGCCGTCAAAGTGGTCGTGGAATACTGAATCTTGAATGTCTTCACAACAGGATTATTCTGGGTACAGCACATATTGTCGCAAATGGACAAGATCCTCTTCTTAAAATCGTCAGAAAACACGAAGAAGTAGGCAAAGGGGCGTTTCTTTACAAAGCAGCAGAAGAGGCTGCTGAAACAATCGGCCTTGACTTCAATATCAGGGGTCAGCAAAATGCATCAAATCTTATCCATCTTGAGTACTCACTACTGAAGGCCCGGATTAAAAAAGCACAGGAGAAAAGCTTCCACGAACAGCTCCTCGAAAAGAGGATGCACGGCACCCTCCACAGAAATGTGGAAGATCATTCGATGTCGTATGAGCTGACGTTTGCTTTCCTTAGATCACCCGGATTGAAGTCGAGCACAGAGGGCTTCATTTTGGCATGTCAAGATGGTGTCATTTCCACTCCAGCATACCGTCGCTACATTTTGAGCCAAGATATTCCTGATGATATCTGCGGAGCATGTCATGAACACCCCGAGCATCTAGGACACATACTATCCAGTTGTCCAGCTCATGCGGGAACAACCTACATCTAAGGGCACAATGCGGCACTGAGAGTGCTTTATTACCATCTCTGTCACTCTTACGGCATTAGCCCAAATACCTCTCCGCTGAACGCTCCTAGAGAAATAGAGTCAATTGTCGAAAATGAGAAGTGCCGCATATATTGGAACTTCATATTCTCGACAATTGTTTCTGTTGCGCACTCGAGGCCTGACATGGTTCTTCTTGACTTCAAGAAACGAACCATGTTCGTTATCGAATTTTCGGCACCAGCGGACAAAAACGTCACAGCGAAGGAGAAAGAAAAGAAAGAAAGTTATAAAGACCTTATAAGGGAGTTGCGACGGTTATACCCGGAATATTCTGTTAAGCTAATCGTCCTGATCATCGGCGCTCTTGGAGGTGCCAAGGTTTCGCTTGCTAATAGCTTGAAAAGCATCCCTGCGTGTCAACAAAGTGCTGAGACACTTGCAGGGAGAATGCAGAAGGCGGTCGTCCTTGGGTCGCTCCGTGTCCTCAGGGTGCACGAGACTTTCGCCGGATCATCGTATTGAATTCGCGCAGACTGTACCCGCCCATCTCACGGTCATGAGACGTGGTTACGGCTGAAATTTTACCGCGATTTCGCTGGGAGCGGGTGCAATTTTTCAGATTAGCACCCGCTCCCGGCGAAATCCTGCGGTGGTCCTTATGACAAACTTTTAACTATATA
>CAKNXH010000818.1:0-11204 GCA_932178445.1 Andricus quercusramuli | reverse complement strand
TATATATATATATATATATATATATATATATATATATATACATAAATAATGCACGCAACGCACTTTCCTAACTTAAAACATCGCACGTTGAGGGTATCAATCGAAATGGTCCTTATACACTAACCAAGAAAATTCTTACCGCTTGTGAGAAACGACCAGTGCCGGACCAAATATTCATCTTCAGGTTCCAATTTGTCGGATAGAAACCGGTTACGACCGGCTAGAATATTTCCCGTGTCAAGTGCCGTGTAGGAATCGGTTAGGAACCGGTTAGAAACGATTTTCGGTGTTTTCCGATATTTAATTTCAGGTTCTCATCTGCCGGATTGTCTTTAACCAGTTTCTATCCGGTTTCTTATGTTTTCTAAACGCTATTTTAAGCAGGCTAATGTTGCAGTCTCGCAGACTTACTCCTTTATTCAAAGTTTATTTTTGACAGTCCGATATGTCAAATTACTGTCGAATCTGATTTTCAGCATAACCTTTGTACAGTATACTCAAAATAGAGTTTGGGTATAGAGGTTCATGTTAATATTAACCAACCTGGCTTAAACTCTCAGATCTGTTTATTTTTTTGAACTATTAAAAAATTGTTAGATGTCAGAAAAAATGCTACATTTAATTTCTGGGACAATTATTATTACACGTAATTTAGTGAAATTGAGTAGTTCTAAAATAATAATTTTCTTTCAATCTCTAAATCAATGATAGCTATATTTTGCTCCTCATCGTATCAGGTGAACTAAGGAAAATCCCAGCTGAAGATGGTGATTTTGTGATACACGATGCATTTCCTATTGCAAAACATGAAAGTGGTGCGTGGTGCAAGTATCACCCTCTTCACTTCTACTAGGAAAATGCACTTCCTCGCCCAGCAGGTAATTTACAAACTAAATTGCAGCATAAAACAAATATATTATAGAATTGTACTTGAAAGCATCAAGTTTCTTCATAATTGAGGGGTATTTTGCAGCCTTATGAAATGTTCTTAATTCCAAGTTGAATTAATAATAAGTTAAATAATATAATATTCTACGCGTTAACATAAACTTTTCTTATATGATCAATACAGGTAATAAAATCAATAATAAAAATAATATAATTATATATGAAAAATATCGCTTAAAATTTTGTGCATAAAGGAATATTTTCAATTTCATTTGGTAGAGTATCAACGATTACTGATTTTTCGTCATTGTGTTTAGGTGTGATAATAAACAAATATAAACTAAAATATTCCTGGGATATACTAAAACATTAACTATTTTAAAATGTTAGACTTCTAAATTGAATTAAAAATGGTTTCAGGTGTATTTTATTTTGTATGAGTTTTACATATATACTTCATACTCTATTTATAAGAATGTCAATGAGTCATGATTATCATTTACTCATATTTGCAACAATAGAAAAAAAATACAGAGTAATCATACTCACCCCAAGTGTGATATTTAATTATCCTGTAATGATTTGCAAAAAAAAATAGAAATCTAATTTTTAAGTCAAGCAACGGATATAAGAATAAAAATAATAATATCAAGCCGGTATGGAGTGCAATAATTGAACAAAGTGGATGCAAGAGAGGGCTGGCAAGTTGCAGGGAGTACCTGTTAATAGACAGGTGTATTACTCAGGACTCAATTAGGTATCAACGCAATCTGTCCATGGCTTGGATTGACTACCGTAGGGCATTCGATAACACGAACCATAAGCTACTTAATTAGCTCCTTGAGTGCCTGGAGGTATATCCAAAAACAGTGAGGTGCATAAAAGAGCTTATGCTCTTATGGCGGACAAGACTTGTCATAACATCTGACAAAAGACAAGTGACTACCAGCTATATCACATATATAAGAGGTGGGTCTTCCAACGAGACTCTCTAAGTCTTATACTATTCTGCATCTCCCTCTTATCTCTATCTATTGTGCTCCGAGGCACAAGCTCTGGATACCTATGTGGCCCGCCGAACAGAAGAGAATATAAGGTCAACCATTTTTTATACATGGACGACCTTAAACTCTTTGTTTCCTCGAAAGAGGACCTTAACATCCTTGTGGAGGCGGTAAATAGGTAGTCTCAAGCGACTGGTATGAGCTTCGGACTGGACAAGTGTGCCTGCGCCCACCTACACCAAGGAAGACTAGAAACTACATCATCGCGTGACGATCAGGATGTGCAACCCATAGGCGGAAATACCATCCAACATCTTGATAATGGAGAATCATATACATATCTTGGAATACCGCAAGCGGAAACCCAAAATGTGCGTGTATTAAAAACGGCCCTTGAAAAAAGGTATCGTCGAATTCTCATAAAAATTTGAGCTTCCGAATTATCTGGAATGAATAAGATTCAGACGACCAATATGCTGGCCGTTCTTTACTGCTCTACACGTTTGGTGTGGTAAAACGGAACGTCGATGAGTTGAAGTAACTTGACCGAAGCACACGCAAGATGATGACAATCCATCGAAGTCATCATTCTAGATCGGCCGTACCTCGAATATACCTCCCGGGAGATAAAGGGCGTAGACGCTTACTAAGCTTGGAGTGTCTTCATCGGAGAACGGTTCTGGCTACAGCCTTCTCAGTTCTAAATAGCACAGATTCTCTGGTGCGACTCGTACATCAACAATAAGTCGTCAGTGCTGCGGCGTTTCTATGCCGTGCCGCAGATAAGGCCGCAGAGGAGCTTAGCCTCCCATTTGATTCCAGCGACACTTCACATGGCCTAGCATCACCCTTGGTGCTCGAAAGTCGTGTAGAGGAAGCAGAAAATATGCTTTTACTAAGAGAACATGCTGACAAGCCACTTCACGGTGAATTCTACGGCATCATACGTACAGAAGAGCTCTCGATGGGTCGGTCCAACATGTTTCTCAAGTCTGCTGGATTGAGATCAGAGACTGAGGGATTTCTTTTTGCCTGTCAAGATTGCGTTATAGACCCCTTAGTTTCCCGTCTGCGCATGATGAATGTACCTGTAGGCGATAGCAACTGCCGAGCGAGCACGCAAGAGCCAGAAACACCTGGACATGTTCTCAGTCGATGCTCAAAACATGTACGCAATGGGTACATAGGAAGACACAATGCGGCTCTAAAAGTGTTATATTACCATCTTAGGCACTTCTATGGTGTTGATCTATTGCCCGTCTTTCCATTCGCCGAGGTGGAACTCGAGTCCGTTGTGGAGAATGATCAGTGTAAGATCTACTGGGATTTCTCATTCTCCACCACTCAGCGTATCAGTTCTGCGAAGGTATGGAAGCTTTATTTCTTAGCCAACTTAACAAAATTCCGGCTTGCCAGCGTCAGGCTCATTCCATTGCGAACCGGATGCAAAAGGCTGTTCTTCTGGGATCACTTCATCTGGTCCGTCAAAACTGTTCCTTATAACATTCTACAAAGATTGGTAGCTCTAAAAAAGTATCCAGAGGTGAAACCTCCATCTCCAACTGTCCGGCCTGCCGCGTAAGGTCATCCGCGGCTAGAGACTTGACTCCAAGGAACAGTGTTGCATGATGTTATCTCGTGTGAATTTCCCGCTCTTGCTCACCTTCTAGGACAGAAGGAGCAAAAGTGGATGACGTACACGTTCCAGTTGCGTCGGGATTGGTTGCTTTAAGGAACCATGATCGCAGCTTCCGGAGCCTACAGCTTCTCATATAGATGTTTGTTAATGCAATTGAGAATAATTACAAGGTTATAATGAATAATGTGCAAATTGCATCAAATGGTGAGGTACAGTGGTGACTGCTTTACAACCTAACCATCATACAACCCAATAGTCTCTTTCTTTACTCCTCCAAGAAATGCAACAAAAGAAGCTTGTATGTAAGATATAATCTTTGTCCAATATAAAAAAATGTAAAAATTGATTTGCATTCTATTATAAATTTTCTTTTTCTCACACTAACACCATTCTCACACTTACCCGTATGGATCCTATTATTAATAATCTAATATTATTAAAGTAAATATAATATCAAAAGAACTGTTTTATTTCCAAACGGATCCTAACTATTTTTTTGTTGTTGCAGGCTTAAAATAGTCGGTAATCATCCCCAAAACAAAATTGTCAGGAACCATGGACTTCAGCGAGAACTGATTTAAGTTAGGCGTGCGTAATTGTATGAAAGTATGGAAAGAAATATCAAAATCAATTATTTTAGGTTATGACCATTAGGAATAATACCTGCCTGACAAGATCTGAATTTTCTTTCAATATATTTAATATCCTTGTTCCTATATTAAACTTTTGCCAAGATGTTTGACCGAAGGAAATTAAAACCTATCCATAACTCCTATATAAAATACATGAAGGTCAAATCAAAATTTTAAAAGATTAGAATCTTTGGAGCAGATAAGTTACGTATTTGATACAGTCAAATGTGAAAATGTGATCTTAAATCATTAAAATATTTTCTCCGAGCAAATTAATGTTCTTCGGCTAAAGGGAAAGCTTCTTTTAATTGAAAGACGTGATTTCTTGTTTCAAAGAAGCGTACCCTAAATTTCATTAATAATTCGAGAGAACAAAAAAAATTGATTTTTAATAAGAGTAAATATTGTTGTCCTAATATACGATATAATGTTCGAAATAAGAATGTAATAAAGTTGACAAAATACTAATTTATTTTAAAAAACCATAGACTCCCACATCTTCAAATAAAGTGATCCCGGATAGGATTCGATCATCCTTGCGGTTGCGATTTATTTACGGTTGCGGTTGTGCTTGCGGTAGCACTTGCGGTTTCGGTTGCAGTCGCGGTTGCGGTCGTGGTTGCCTTTGTGATTATTGTTACGGTTGCGGTTGTAGTTGTAGTTGTGGTTGCGGTTACAGTTACGGTTGCGAATATAGTCTCGGTTGCGGTTGCGGCTGCCGTCTTTCACATAAACTTAATTGGTGACGTAGTATAAAGAAACATTTACGTGGTACATAATTTATATTCGTACTATATATTATCTATAAAAAAATGGGTGGAGCGAAAAATTGTCCTACAAATGGATTTTAGAGAATCTTCAAGCCAAACACACGTGTTTTTAAAAAAGTGGAATTTACTGATTATGCTAAAACAGCCTTCAATTCTTGTATTATAGGGGGTTATGGGATAACTTATATAATTTCAATCGAACTTCATTCCAAGTAAATTCATTTTATGGAGAAATTATGGTTTCTTATGGGGTAAACTTCGCCACAACTCCTCACCTAAAGGTTTGTTGACGCCTATATCTTATTGAAATCTCGCCAGATTGTAATGCGAGTGGACCTCTTCAAATTCTATAAAGAGGGTGTACCATAACGGGTTGTCGGAATACAGAGGCCCGAATTTTCAACGATTTAGCCCGACCGCTAACATCTAATTGTACGTAACTCCTGATATGGTTACCCAATTATACTTTTTTATCAGGAATAAGCTAGAGAGAAAGCCTGATTTTTTTCTCGAAAAATATCCTAAAACAAAAATGAAATGGAAAGTATTGGTTGAGTTGCATAAGATCTTAAGAACGCGGGTGCCCGCCGCCAACTAGCCGCGGCGCTACCAGGCGTGCTGTAGGTTCTCAGTGGTTCTCATACTTAATAAAAATAATTTTTCCATAATATTTTTCATCTTCGAAGAAACTCATACCGCCACTGGTGGAAATCTTAAGTCTCGATTCGACTCTGCAAAGACTGTGCCGGGCACACAAAAATACTATTCCTTTCTACTCTCTCCGGAATCGACTTTCATTTTGAAAAAAATATTTATCATCACTACAGCATGACATTTTCCCCAACAGAGAGATCTTAAAGAGATCGCAAAGAGAAGAGCAAAGTCAAAGTTAAATTCAGTAACAAAATCGTTTTCCAATTACCACTGTGAAAGACAAGGGGACTCGCATGAAAAAGCACCCCAAATTGCTAGAGACAAGGAGATTAACACCAAAAAACGTCCGAAAACGTGGTTTGGGGAACGATTTAGGTATCTTTCAAATGAAATTTTCGAAATGATGGGGTAAAATTTCCCAAGTGTCCCCACCTAAAATTTTGTTGGCGCCTATCTTATTTAAACTCCGCCAGATTATAGTGCTAGTGGACCTCTTTAAATTCTGTAAAGGGGGCCCACCTAGTATAGCGGGTTGTCAAGATACAGGGGGCCGAATTTTCAACGATTCACCCCGACTGCTAACCTTCAATTGTACATAACTCCTGTTAAAGTTATCCAATTCAACTTTTATATGAGGGTTTCCGAAAGGTATTTTAACAAGGTTTACAACAAAAATAATCGTTGAACGATAAAAAAATTATTTCACCTTGATTTTCCATTTTGAAAAACATTTTTGTGATTTTCTCCCAATGCGGCATTTTTGATATTTTTTTAGTTAGGCTAGAAAAAAAGCTTGATTTTTTCTCTTGAAAAACACTTCAGAACGAAAATGGGATGGCAAGTATTGGTTGAGTTGTAGAAGGTCATAAGAACGCGGGTGCCCCGCGCTAACCGGCCACGGAGCTTCTAGGCGTGCTGTAGTGACTCAGTTGTTCTAATAATTGATAAAAATGATTTTTCAGTTAACATTCAACGAATGTTTCATTTTATCCTTACTTTCATGTAGCTGGAGAACGATTTATATTTTTTCTTAATTAAAATTTACAAATGGTTCCATTGTAGGAAAACCATAGTTAATAATAGAATCATTAACGATTTTGGTGGACGGTTCTGCTTATCTGTTACATTTCGAGATGGTTTTTAATAAGTCGTCTTGCTTCACACGTTTTGGTGAGTTTTTTTGGTGTTAATCTCTTTGCCTTCAACCATTTTTGACGTGAGTCTCCTTGCCTATCACATTTCGGAGTGCCTTTTTCAAGTGAATCCCCTCGCCTCTCACGTTTTGGGTTGCTTTTCGGGTGTGAGTCCCCTTGCCTCTCACTGTGTTACTTAAAAAGTGATTTTTTATTCAGCTTAACGTTCACTTTGCTCTTCTCTTCGCGATCTCTTTGCGATTTTTCTCTTCGGGAAAATGTCATACTGTGTAGATGACGAATACTTTTTCAAAATTAGAGTCGATTCTGAAGAGGGTACAAAGGAATGGTATTTTTGTGTGCCCAGCACAGTCTTTGCTGAGTCGAATCGAGTTTTAAGGTTTTCAGCAGTGGCGGCATGATTTTCTTTGGAGATGAAAAATACTACCGTTTCAGGCAAGTTTTTTTTAGCCCATTGATATAGAACATCAGCAGTCAAAATCGGATTCTGAGACGACGCGTGGAGACTTGCACGTACGGCGAGTCTTTTCAAATTGCCCCCAAAATGTGAAAGGCAAGGAGACTCACGTCAAAAATTGTTAAAGACAAAGAGATTAACACCAAAAAAAACTCACCAAAACGTGGGAAGCAAGACGACTTATTAAAAAGCATCTCGAAATGTAACAGATAAGCAGAACCGTCCACCAAAATCGTGAATGATTTTATTATGAACTATCGTTTTCCTAAAATGGAACCATTTGAAAATTTTAATTAAGAAAATATGTAAATCGTTCTCCAGCTACATGAAAGTAAGGGTAAAATAAAATATTCGTTACATGTTAACTGGAAAATCATTTTTATCAATTATTAGAACATCTGAGTCACTACAGCACGCCTAGAAGCTCCGTGGCTCGTTGGCGCGGGGCACCCGCGCTCTTATGACCTTCTGCAACTCAACCAATACTTGCCATCCCATTTTCGTTCTGGAGTGTTTTTCAAGAGAAAAAATCAAGCTTTTTTTCTAGCCTAACTTAAAAAATATCAAAAATGCCGCATTGGGAGAAACTCACGAAAATGTTTTTTAAAATGGAAAATCAAGGTGAAATAATTTTGTTATCGTTCAACGATTATTTTTGTTGTAAAACTTGTTAAAATACCTTTCGAAAACCCTCATAAAAAAGTTGAATTGGATAACTTTAACAGGAGTTATGTACAATTGAAGGTTAGCAGTCGGGGTGAATCGTTGAAAATTCTGGCCCCTGTATCTTGACAACCCGTTATACTAGGTGCGCCCTCTTTACAGAATTTAAAGAGGTCCACTAGCACTACAATCTGGAGGAGTTTGAATAAGATAGGCGACAACTAAATTTTAGGCGGGGACACTTGGGAAATTTTACCCCATTACCACTGTGAAAGACAAGGGGACTCGCATGAAAAAGCACCCCAAATTGCTAGAGACAAGGAGATTAACACCAAAAAACGTCCGAAAACGTGGTTTGGGGAACGATTTAGGTATCTTTGAAATGAAATTTTCGAAATGATTTCATTGTAGGAAAACGATAGTTAATAATAAAATAATAAAGGAATATGGTGCATGGTTTTGCTCGCCTATTACATTTCGAGATGCTTTTTGGTGAAACCACTTGCCTCTTACGTTTAGGGGTGATTTTTGGTGTTATTTTCTTTGACTCCAACAATTTTAGGTGCTTTTCGATGTGAGTCTTTTGGCCTTTCACATTTTGAGATGCTTTGTGATGTGAGTGTCCTTGCTTTTCAAATTTTGAGGTATTTTTTGGTGTAAGTCCCCTTGCCTCTCACAGTGGTACTTGAACACCATTTTTTTTATTGAATTTAACTTCGGTTTTGATCTTCTCTTCGCGATCTTTTCGCGATTCTTCTTTGGGGAAAAATGTCATACTGTGGAATAACGAATACTTTGTTTAAATCGGAGTCGATTCCGGATAGGGTACAAATGAATAATATGTTTGTGTACCCGGCAGTCTTTGCAGAATTAAATCGAGATTTCAGGTTTTCACCAGTGGCAGTCTGATTTTTTTGGAGATGAAAAATATTATAGGAAAATCATTTTTATCAAGTATAAGAACCACTGGGGTATTACAGCACGCCAGGTAGCGCCACGGCTAGTTAGCGCGGGGCACCCGCGTTCTTATGCCCTTCTACAACTCAACCAATAAATTCCATCCCATTTTCGTTTTGAGATGTTTTTCAACAAGAAAAATCAAGTGTTTCTTCTAGCTTATTTGAAAAAATCAAAGATGCACTACAATCTGGAGGAGTTTCAGAAATAGGCGAATAGAAAATTTTATGCGAGGACACTTGGCAAATTTTGCACCATATATAAAATGTAAGACAAATAAGTAATAATAATGGCGTCAATTGAGAGAGATGTCTAATAAGGAAAGATTGAAAACGTCAGAAAAAGCATTGATGCTGGATGAGACGTCAATAAACTTTTTCCAGGTGATATGAATCCTTCAGTCCTACAAATCTTTGCAACTTTTTGTAAGCATTAGTGCGTCCCGCAAAGTAACGGCAAAACATGCTAATACAAGCCGGCACTGATGTCAACATGCTAGACAAATCTAGACAATGCCCAATACAAAATGCACTCATGATGGACAATGTCAAAATTGTGGATGTAATTTTGAAAGACGGCGCTTATCTGAGATACATAGTTCCCTAGGCAATAAGGAAGTAAGCTCCTTTTTTAAAGATTCTAAGGCTTAGTTTATTTTCTCAATTAGCTATATTTGAAAAAATACTCTGTGTACAATGATCGGGAATTTTTTCAGTCCGAGAAAACCCGGGAAATGACAGTAAAATGATTGTTTGACGAGAATTAAACATTTTTGGTAATTTTTCCAATCATTTCAAATATCAATAATTTGATGTAAAAGTTTCAAGCAAGAAATCATATAGTGTGAGCAGAGCGTAATTATAAAGTTCTTTATTTTTTTAATATTATCAAAATTTTTTAATTTTTCAATCTGAACTCATAGTTTATTTCTAAATCCAATTTTCGTAAATATATTTATGCAGAATTGAGCAATTTAAAATTAAAAGTATTTGAGTTGCAATTTGGATGCATTTGCGAGGTAGGAAGCGGTCATGGATATATTAGACTTAACGGAGTACAGGCAGCAATTTCCAATTAGATATCCTAGAGGACATGAGACCTCTAATTTAGAAAAGTGCACAAATGTTCAATAAAAATTATCACTGGTTGTTATTGGCGAGAATTTGAGTTGCATCAGCGATAAAGATTTGCGATCTCTTTTGAATGCTTTTAACAAGACTGCAATTTTCATCATGAAATTATTTGATAAGTTTTTACAATTCACTTAACATTTTGCTTAGTCAATGCATTGTAGATGAGAAGCAGATTTGATTTTCGTCTGGTTTATAATTTTTTTAACACATAGAGGAATTTAAAATTCCTATTATCTTTAGGAAACTCCGTATTAACAGTGAAATTATAAAACTAGTTTCTTGCAGTATTTTTTTACAGATAATAGATGAATATATGTTTTTTACCTGGAAATCACATCTAAAATTGATTTATTTCTTTCAATAAGTAATTATACTTATGAACATTACTTATAAACATTATAGTAAATTAATGCATGTAATTATTGTGATAAATATAAATATTCCTTTTGGAAGTATATTCTTGTGTAATCATTTTTCCTGATTTGTATGAACATGTTTTTTTTTTTTCTTGAATTTGGTTAATTTTCAACACAAAATAACTGCTATGGAGTATTCTGTAGAGCCACACAGCTTTCGAAAAGATAAATCCCTTCTGATATTTTTATAATTGTTTTCTCAATCTCCACCGTTTGTATGCAATGCTAAAAAAACTCTTACAGAAAAGTCAGATAATCTAGGATGAATTGTAAGCTATGTAAGCTTATTTCACTTCTGAAGTACAGATAGTAGGGAGGGATCAAGAAACTGAAATGAATTTAATCGTTTGAGCTGAGAACTAAAAAGCTTTTCGATTGGATCTATTTTATTGAAAAAATTCGTATTTCTTGAAGCGTTTAAAACCTTCAATTTTTCGTTTCCAAAACAATTTTGATAATTCAAAAATTACGGAAAAAATGGAAAAAAATTTGATGACTTTTAAATTAAATTTGAAATAAGCAGAAAAAAATTGAATAAATTAATTTTATTTTCGTTTCTAAACTTTTTTTCAAATTTTCATTCTGTTCTTTTCGCCATCAGCCATAAAGAAACGAAGAAGTCGTTTTTCCAGACCCTTCAGTAACGTTGCTCCTAATTTTTGTCATAGCTAAAGTGGAAGCAACGGGTGGAATAGGTTCCAAAACCAATATGGACTTAGTTCAAGGAAATAAATCACTACAAATCTACTACAATCAATATGAGATTCAGCAAATGAGAAAGAAGCGAATTGATGAGAATAGTTTTTTGAACTATTACGATTTTTTTGATAATAATAG
>CAKNXH010000817.1:2860-24937 GCA_932178445.1 Andricus quercusramuli | reverse complement strand
TTATAAAATAGTCACTTAAAATTTAAGCGATTATTTTTTTCCGTGTTTTTAAAGGATTTTTCGATTGAGAGTGGAGGGGGTCAAAATAATGTTTAAATTGAAGTTTTTTAATTTTTAAGAATTTATCTGCTCTTTTTAGTATTCGAGGAACAATATCTGGTTGTCATTTGTGAGAAATTATTGTTTATTATTTTTTAAACAATTTCTAAACATTATAAACAATATATTTGTTTAAATAATAGTTTTTTCAATGATTAGAGATATGGCGGAGACGTATCCAACGATACCTTTAGATTTTTTCTGGGACTATTAGTTCATTCTGGCTATATGTCCGAATATAGAAATCCATTTTCGAAGGGTTATCCAGTATTCAGTGACAGTGGAGGGGATATAAACAATGTTCAATTGATTAATTCTTCACTATTATTTGTTCGTTACAGTTGATAACAGTATTATCTTCATCTATTTTGTATTTATTTTGTGCTAGTTTACAAAATTATAAACTAAATGACCAAAAACTTGAAAAATTGTTATAAACATTGTATTTTTTTAAATAATTATTTTTTCGCGGTGAATGAAAAATGTCCTAGGGGTATTTGATTGAAGTATCTACTAATATGCTTGCAATTATTTTCGGTCCGTTTTTCAATAGGACAATAAGTTTTCTTTAAATAAATTCCCCAATTTTCAAATCTATATGTATAGCTAAATTCAGTGTCGTGAAAATTGTTAATTTTCACAAAATTTGTCACTTTATAAAGTTTTACACTTGAAACTTGCCAGCAATAAGTAGACAAAGAGAATAATACTACGACATCTGTTATCAATTTTAGGAACTTTGACACTAGCTGGGCTCAAGCTCGAACCATTGCAAAATTCAAGCTAGACCCAGGCTAGGTGCCCCAGCCTGGCCCAAATATGGAACAGAGAAGAAAATTGGCGATTTCTGCACCGGTATATCTGTGACCCTTTTAGAGATAATTCAAAATGTTTTTTTTTTAATTTGAAACCATCTAAATACCCATTTAAATAATTCTTGTTCGATTGTCTCAAACATTCGTGTTCGCTTTTTCCTCAATCCCCGTTTTCTATTTTTTTAACAAAATTCAAAATGAAAAAATGGGAAGTAGCGCAAGTTTAGACTTGATTAATTTCTTAATAAGGCAAGTGGGTCTCAGCTGAGACGTAACACTGGTAATAAATTAGTAATGAACTAGTAATAAACACTTTGAATAAGTGTTAAAAGTATGGATCAACTGTTGTATCAAAATTTTACACCTTGGGAATGCATACAATTTCATTTATATTTATTCATGAAACTGAAATGCGTAACGTTCATAAACAAACGTACTTATGAAGAATTATTCAGAGTTGCCTACGAGGCCGTGGCGGGAGGGGACTGGATTCTCTGAAACCTTTTGAGCTAAGTCCTGGTAAGGATTTTAAGTAATCTCCTGGAAGGCACAATAGGGCAAAAAAAGTACCTGTGGACAAATCTATTTTTAGCCTGCACTATTCATCCGATTTGAGCGTTCTTTTTTTATTAATAAAAGCTTTTTAAATTTTGACAAGATTTGTGCGACTATATTTTTTGTTTGAATTGTTTAAAAGTTTGTTATTTAAGAACGAAGTTGACATTTTTTTTAACTTTACCTAAGCCCCATTTCGTTTAAGACATTAAAATTGATCAAAGAAGGTCTTAAAACAGGGTTACAACTATATGGAAATAATTTTCAGTTGATTAGAATATTCAGAAAAAAAATTGTTATCGTGTCATAAAGAAATTAATGAAGAAAATTCATTTTCCAGAACGCAATTATGAAAATGGCGTGTTTTCATGCCTCCATAGACAAACGCAAAATTACGCTTTTTGAGCGGCGCTTGGCGGTGCGTTGGATGAGTTACAAAATAGGGTTCAGTTAGCACGGCGTGACGTATTATTATTATTATACCATTAAGCCATTTCCCTTTCGGGGTAGGCGTGACTTGCTCGGTTGGAAAGTAGTGGGGTAGGTATATAGGTGTAAAGTAGGTCGTTATATGGTATAAGGTAGACAAGCATATAGGTGTTAGGTATAGATGTTTTAGATTGATCTGGAGTTTTCGTGACATTTATTCAAATGAAACGTTCACTCCGCAACACTGCTCCGGCCCAGGTTGCTGATCAATCTCTCTAGCGATCATCCCAAGTGAGGAGCCTCACAAAACTCTGTTTATAAACTATTTCTGCCGTGCAAACTAAAAATATACATAAGTGACATTTTTATGAAAAATGAGTTTTTGGTATCACTGGATTCGTAGGAGAAAGCTGCATCTAACTAGAATAATACAAGTCATTAATTATTAATATTTATTGCAAAAATCGATTGTTTAAAACTGAGGAAAGTCGACAAAGTTGAATAATACAACAAAAAAAGATACAAAAAGCACTTTTCGAGTCCCAAAATTTGTACACGGCATCTAATACGTCATCATCATACACCCGTGTGGAAAAATTTCGTGGCGCTTTACTGTTTCTGTCTAGTCCGCCTTGAGTCGTCATTGGCGCGCCACAGGCTGTCTGTCCAGTGGCTAGACTGGGATGTAACGCTCGGATCGACTAGTTTCTAGACAGATCGGCTATTTTGATAAAAAATAATTAATAATTAAATTGAATAATTATTTTTTATGCCATAAAAGTCAAATATATAGATTTTGCAGTTAATTAAAAATAAAAATAAAGTTTTTGTACACGAAAAAATGAAGAAATTAGTTTCCGCATATCACGTGTACTACATACGCCGGGTGCCGAACTTCTAATATAACTTCCTATTATATTCTTGTAACTTTGTCCCGTCGCCTTAACACCTCGGCCATCTAAAAGTTAAATTTTTTTCCATTTTGCTAGGATATGAATTTCAATTCAGTACATCCTAATATTTATTTCAATGAAACATGAACAATTTTTAAACAATAAAAGTGCTTGATATGTGAATAAATCATTGAAAAAAATGAAGTTTGTATGATTTTACTTGCGATTAGGCTACGAAATAATGATTGTTTATTATTTCAAATGATAATTAATATGTGAGGCTTCATTATTATTCACGCAACCAATAAATAATTGAAATAAATTAAATAAATCTTTTATAATAATATTTGATTTTCTGGAATATCATTAATATTATACATAGCATTATACATATTATGATTATAATGAATTAAATATAAATTTATGTTAACTTCACTATA
This sequence comes from Andricus quercusramuli, assembly GCA_932178445.1. Classification (NCBI taxonomy): domain Eukaryota; kingdom Metazoa; phylum Arthropoda; class Insecta; order Hymenoptera; family Cynipidae; genus Andricus; species Andricus quercusramuli. Next base: position 21,706 of record CAKNXH010000817.1, on the reverse strand, counting down.
TAATTCAATTAAAAGAAAATGTTTTTAAACATTCTTGAAAAAAAATCGTTCTTAAGAATACAGTTCTCGTATTAAGATTTCTTTCACCTTCAACAATTATTGTTTACTATCTAGAATATGTAGTAGTGTATAATTAATTATTGCTTGAGCATTTTTGCAATTGTGTATTGTAATTTCCTAAATCTTTTATTAAAAAATTATTATTTTCTGAATTCACTTCTGTAATTTTTTTTCAAGTCTAAAACGTGATTCTGTCTAGAAACTAGCTAAAATCTGTACGATTTTTATATATTAAAATTCGTAACGAACTCCTAGATAGCGCCAAGACTGGGACGAGACAGCAGAAAGGTATTAATCAAACACGTAGTAAAACTAGACAGCGCCAGTGTAGCGCCAGGCTAGTATTGCGTGAATAGACAGGCTTGAGAAAAACTGCTTTGTGTCTTTTTTGCCTTGTAAAAGTGACCGAGTGCGGAGCGTATTTACAAACGAAAAGAATCACTTGCCCTTGTGTATGTTTTTGCTTTGTAAAATAGCTCGAGCACTGATCCGAAATCCAAGGGAAATAAGTCCCAGCTAGAGCGAGTGACAATATTATAATATATAATTTATTATTCATATAGATTGAATTTATACATTGTTCGCGTGAAATTTATCTTTCGTCTACGGTAAAAATATGTATTTGGAATAAATATAGGTACAATTTTATGATTGTATAATAGAGTGGTCCAAAAAACGCTTTTCGAGCTACAGGGCAGGTACCCCCGCAAAAGCTTCCATTTCCGGAGAAAAAAAATCCCTCATTTTTTTTTCGAAATTCGAATATTAACACGTACCACCGGGCACTTCAAAATCCCATTTAATTAACATGGGGAGATTTTGGATTTTAGAAAAATTGAACTCATACTTCAATGTTTGATCGAAACGTGCCAAACTTTTCAGGGATTGAAAAGGAGTACCTTTGAAATAAAAACATACTAATAACTTTTATTTTCATTCCTCCCTTAACGCCCCCCCTTCCCCCCACAGCGCCCCAAATATTACACAAAAATAAAAAAACTACATTTTTACTTATTATTGTTACTTTTTAGCCATTTCCGTCGTCTTTTTCATACAAATAATTACTAATGGACAATTTGAATATTTCCCATGAGTTTTTAAACAATTTTTAATGGTTTAAACAAATGTAACTTATTTAAACAATTATTTATTCCCAAAAAATGTAAAAAATAATCGTATTTTCTGATTTAAATGTAATAGTTTGTCATTGTTTGGAGTAGTGATTTTTTTAAAAAACATTATGTAATTATTTAAAGAATTACTTATTGTTTATTCTCAACATTTCTAAAAATTGACCCAGAGATGTCCAGTTTTTCCTTAAATTGGCATCCTATGCTACTTTTTGTTGAATAATTATATAATTTTGATACACATCTTTCAATTTTTGATAAATTTCTATTTGTTTAAACAACTTTGATTTGCTTAAGCAGTTTTTTTTCGATAACTTTAAAAAAAGAATATAAATATAATTAATGTTCTGACTTTATAGTGTATAAAAAGAATATATTAACCATTTTTCAAATGTTTGAACAAATATAATTTGTTTAAGCAATTTTTTTCCAAAAATATTTTTTAAATCGTATTTTCTGAATTAAAACTAATATTGAATGATTTCGAGGAGTAGTAAATTCTGTTGAAAAGGTCGTGTTATTGTTTAAAAAATTTTATTAGTTTAAGCAATTTTGTATTAAAAAATGTGGATCAATAATATAAAATATTTAACATGAAATTATCTTCGTAAATATATTTTAATATATATTTTTTCTGTCTTTCAGCATGTCAGATTGATATTCATAAGACCTCTAGGGTAAAAAAAAATTTTGCAATGCATTTTTAGACCACCCTATTGTACATTTTCGATTAGTGTCGAAATGCATACGTCTCAGACTCTCTCTCAAAATATTTCAAGTTATAATAAATTTTTAATGAATTTTAATAAATGTCTTACATAATAAAATATCTCAAGATATGTATAAGTTTTAAATTACTACGTTTTCTAAATGTTAAGTAGCCGCAAATACATAATGTTCACATTAACAATAAGCGAGATTTATATGAGAATTAGTGCGACTAATCCTTTCACAATTATTTACTTTTAAAAAATAATTTAAATCTGAGATGCGTGGATAATTAAAACGTACATACTTCTACGAAAAATATTCAATAATATACTCCGTTATTCATACTTTCTGATAAAATAATCAACAATGTGATTTTGAATTATCAAAAACTTAAATAAATGGTTTACTGCAATAATTTATCCATTTTTTTGTCCCCTTCTGCAAAATTGAAGTTACGTAAAATGGATGACTTTAAAATATTTATTTGTGTTCAATAATTACATTTTATCTACAAAAATGCAGATGCCTTAAAGCAAAATTAATTTTTTATAATAATTTTGGTATTATCATTTCATCTAGTAATCCAGTCAAACTTGACAAAATAGCCATTTTTTCGAACAGCATAATATATATCCTGTAGTTTTTTGCTTAGATTGTTTCTCTCAAGTAAGATATAACAATGTAAGTAACTTTCTTGTAAAGCATCAAAAAAACTTTAATTTTCTCAGGGACAATTCAGTAGACATAAATAGACATAACAGATAAGTTATTTTTCAGTGAGAGCATTTGATCAAAAGATAATTTTTCATAAAAACTAATCTGATTTTTCCTTTTTTTAAACATAAATTGTTAACACAATTTTAGTTTACGTACATCAGATTCGAGAAAATTCATCACGCCATTCGACTTCATTAAAATAATTAGAATTCATTTGATGAATAATATGTTGAGATTCAAGAATTTTAAATCAGACTAAAATCAAATTCAAAATGCCATTTTACGTCTAATAATCAAGTCAATGTATAGAAATCCTGAAAATAAAACAAGAATTCAACGATCAAATTTTGACAACTACCACAAAATACTCCTATTGGATGATATGTTTTTCTACTTAATTTGTTATTGTATTTTATTTTAGCAAGTTTATTTTCATTAAAAAAATTATTCTATTACTGAAAATTAATTTTGTTGGCACACGGAGAAAAATGGAAGGTCTGTTTGGCCATATAGATGTGCAGACCGGCCATATTGCAGGGTCAACTATAGGACAGCCCTTGCATATGGCTAAAGCGACAATCTCTAGAAGGTTGAAACAAGAGGTTCAAATCGATCATCTCAAAGTGTCGACTCGATCATCTCGAACGGTCGACTCGGTCATCTCGAGATAGCTGACCTGATCATAGTAAAGGATCGATATGATTGTCTCAAACAGACGACTCGATCGTCTCAGATGGTCGATTCGATTTTTTCAAAGGATCAACCTGGTCATTGTTTAGGATAGATTTGGAAACCTCGGGCGACTGCTTCGATCATCTCAATACAGTCGATTTCAGCAGCTCGAATGGTCGATTCGATCATTTCAGCGGGTCGACATGATTATCCCGGAATATCAATATGAATATTTTAGGGGGAAAATTCGTTTGTCGCACAGGGTCGATTCAAAAATCAGATATGGTTAAAATTACCATTTCTGAAAGCCAAATATCCTTTATCAATTTATTTATAGTAAGCATTCTAATAATAATCTTCAATAAAAAATTACTAATTTGTAGTAAAATCGCAACAAATATAATTAATAAGAAAAAATTCTTTATGAATTGAATTCTTAACGTTTTTTTCTACGAATTAGTAGTTTTTACTGAAGATTGGTATAGAAATACTTCTGACTATTTATCAATTGATAAAAGTCATCGCACTATGATAATTAGTATAATTTCATACTAATTCAGATGCAGAGTATAAAATATTCTATATCGTATTCAAGAATAGTATATGTATTGAAAAACTGAGAAACCCTCACGTAACCCTTCTCATACACAGCCTTAAAATTAAACAAAATATTTCAATTAATGATGAATGGGTTAAAATTCGTTAAAAATTGTGGTTATAAATGCATAGTTTTATTTCTGTAAAGCTTTCGTTGAAGATAAATTTGAAAACTGATACAATTATGGTCAAACATTGTATATGAAACGTAGAATACATTTTTTAATATAATTATTTAAGACTTCAACGCATTTAAACTGATAACGCTTACAACTGTCGCTTGCCTATGAATTTCTGAGTGTATGATCCGTCCCATAAATATTCCCTAGAAAAAAGTAAATAATCAATAAGCATAATCAATAATTTAAATCAGTGATGTTATCGAAGCCTGGCAGGCCTTTGAAAGAAACTTGAATTTTTATTCAAGAAGTTCATTTCAAACCAAGAAAGATTTTTCTACCATGGAAGATGAGTTTTCAACAAAAGACTGAAGTTTTTAAGCTAGAAAGTCGAATGTTGTAAGAAGGGGTGGACTTTTAAAACGGAAAAGAAGAAGCTTTAACAAAAAAGATAATTTTAAATCAAGAAGGATCCATTTTGAACAAGATTCTCAACCAAAAAGTTGAATTATCAACAAACAAGAATAATTTATTACCCAAAAAGACGAATTTTTAAACAAATATATGTATGAATGTTCTATCAAATAGATGAACTTTCAACCAAAAATTTTAATTTTCATCAAAGAAAATTCACAGAAAAAAAACAAATTATAATCTTTACAGCGATTTCCGAATAATAAATAAATTAATATAATAAATTTACCTTTCGCAAACATCCACTTCCGTTATTTCTTCTATGTTAGTTTTTTACCCAAAAAGATGAATTATCAACCAAATACAGATACAGTTTCAGCCAAAAATGGTATATTAAAATTTTCATATGAAAACTAATTGAAAAAATAACTTTGAACGGCAAAAAAATTGTTAAAAGTCCAAACAAAAAGATGAATTCTCGACCAAAGAGATTGAATATTCTATAATAAATACAAATTTCCAACGTATCCAATATACAAGATAAAGTTCTAAACCGAACATGGAATAGTGAAATTTTTAGATTGAAAAATAATAATTTTTACAATACAAATGAATTTTCAATAAAAGAACAAAATACATGAATTTTGAGCAAAATGATTTAATTTTCAAGTCAAAAAGACCAATTATCTACAAAAAAAGTTGAATTATCAACACAAAAATATGATTCTTCAACTAACAAGTTTAATTTTTAAGCCAAAAAGATAAATTTTCTATAAAACAGTAAAATATTCACAATAAAAGTTCCTTTAAAATGAAATTTTTTAATTTTCAACAAAAAAATTGAATCTTCAATTAAAAGAGATAAATTTATAACCAAAAATAGAATTGTTTAATTGAGAGTTCAAAAGATTAATTTTCAACCAAACATGAAACGAAATTTAATTAAAATAGTTAAATTCTCAACCTAAATGATGAACCTTCAACAACACAAAAATGAATTTTGAACGAAAAAGATAATTTTCAATAAAAAAAAGATCAATTTTTAATAAGATTCTTAATTGAAAGTTGAACTATTAACAAACAAGGATGATTTTCTACCCAAAAGAAGATTTTTTAACAAAATATGTGAATTTTCTACCAAACATTTGAATTTTCAACCAAAAAGTTGAATTTTGGACCAAGAAAATTAATTGTCTATGAAAAATAAGATTTTTCAACTTTTTCAATATACAGAATAAAGTTTTAACCAAACATCAGAAAGTACAATTTTCCGATAAAAAAAATTTTAACAATAGAAATGATTTTTCAACAAGGTTATTAAATTTTCAACTGAAAAGATGAATTCTCGGCCAAAAAGACAAATTATCTACAAAAAGTTGAATTTTCAACACAAAAAAATGATTGTTCAAAGAAAAAATTAAATTTTCAAACAAATACTTTAATTTTCAAGGCAAAAAGATGAATTTTCTATAAAGCAGTAGAATGTTTACCATAAAAGTTCATTTGAAATGAAATACTCGAATTTTTAACCAAAAAGTTGAACCTTCAACTAAAAAAGATTAATTTTTAACAAAGTAGTTGAATTTTTGATAAAAAAGGATGAATTCTCAACAATGTAGTTGCATTTTCCACAAAATAGTATAATTTTTAATCAATCGTAATAATTCAGAACCAAAACTATAATAGTAGCCTTTTCAATAAAAAACTAATAACTTTTGCCCAAGAAGTTAGATTTTCTTATTGGTTTTGAGTTTTTAGCCCCCCGCCCCCTTCTCAAACTTGCAACGTAGTTTATGGGAAGTACCGCCAGGCCACTTCATCAGGCCTGCAACTTCATCCTGTGAAGAGCTTTCTACGTCGGTACAGGTGAATTTTTAACCTGAAAGATTAATTTCCAATCAATTTATTGAATTAAAAAAATAATAATTTTAACCAGTTGCATTTGCAAGCAAATAGCTGAAAACTTTCAAGCAAAAGAGATGAATTTTTAAAAATGTAATTGAAGTTTTCGCCAAATAGTTGAATTACAAACTGCAAAATGAATTTCCAACCAAATGGTCGAATATTCAAACCAAAATGATTAAACCACAACCAAATAGTTGCATTTTCAAGCACAAAAAAAACTAGAAATTCCAATAAAGTGATCATTTTCAACAAAAAAGATTTTTTTTCAACTAAATAGTAGAATTTCATGAAAAATAATTACCAATCAAACAGTTGAATTAACAACTATATACTTGAAATTGCAATCAAAAGAGATACATTTTCAAGAAGTAAGGTAATTTTCAACTAGTTGGTCGAATTTTCAAATAAAATAGATTAAACCTCAACAAAAAATAATAATTTTAACGAAACAGTTTCTTTTACAACTAAATAGTTTTACTTTCGATAAAAAAATCAAATTTTTTTTAACAAAACTGATGAATTTTCAACGAAATAGTTGAATTTTCGAGTTTCAGAAATAATTTTCTACTCCAAAAAAGGGAAATTATAAAAAAGTTAATTTTTCAATTAAACATGTAAATTATAGACTAAAACTATGAAAATATTTTACAAAAAAGTTGAATTTTCAAAACAAAAATCCCAGAAATAAATTTTTGACAAAATACACCTATTTTTATCCAAATAGTTGACTCTTCAATTGAGATTAATTTTCTTTAAAAAAAAGACGAATTTTTAACAAACCACATTCATTTTCAACAAAATAGGTGAAGCTCTAAAATATAAAAACGAATGTTTAACCATAAATGAAACAGGTAAATTTTCATTTGAAGAAATTGACTTTTCATTTAAAACATGATTTTGTAGTAAGAAAGGACTAATCTTCTTCAAAAAAGTTAAATTTTCTACCACATAATAGACTTTCCAACCAAATTTTTGAACTTCAAATACAAGCAGACGAATTTCCTAGATTAAATATAGAATTTTAAACCAAAAAATATGAAATTTTAACTAAATGTGATATAAATTTTCTACTGAAATTATGAACCTTCTACAAAAAAAAATGAATTTGTAAGAAGCTTTACTTTCAACCAACGAGTATAAAAAATTATTTCTTTCATAAGAAATGTAATTAATGATAATTACCTCTGAATATTTGGATGATATTTTGCCCACAGTTCCAGCTCTCCATGAGCTTTACATACGACGACCCAGACCATCTATCCTTGCATGCATTCAAATGTGGAAGTATGTGACAACTGGAAGATAAAGTTTTATTTTTAAATTAATAATTACAAATCAAGTTTAAACTGCACTAATTATTGCTAGAATTATCAGTGATTTCTTGAATAATCATAATTGACTTTAAACTTGTATAATAACCTAAAAAGTATCAGTATTAACTGTCTCGAATAATGTCACATACTTATGTGAAGTAGATACTTACAGAATTCGATCGTTTAAATTCACAACACTAGGGAATAACACTAGCAACATCGACAAGCACAACACTAGAACTATTAGGAATATTATAAAAACTGCTGATCAGATAGATCAGCACCACACGGTCCACGCGTCCGTTATGCAAATTGACACCAAACACCAATTACCGATACCCGGTAACCTACAAATTTTCACGCGCATGATTGACGCGCAAACGTCGAGCAATCGAGCATATGCGATGGTTTATCTATTCCTTCGTGGATGGTCGAAATGAGTGGAAAAAAGATGCGCGTATGGACCATCCCGAAAGGGATACCTTAGTTATCCCCGATAGTGAATCTGATGTTCTTATAACCATCAGACTGGCCATAAAATAAGAGTCCTTCTAACTATGTCGAAAAAATTTTGGAAGGGCCGTTCGACCATACAGAAGGACTGACTGGCTCTCTAAATTTTGACTTTCTAACTTTGACCATCCATTTTTCTCCGTGCACTATATTAATAACAATAAAATAGTGCAAATACTATTTCATGCGAAGATCAGGATATTTGGAATAAGCTCATAGATATTATATATGACACTAGGACCAGCCCCCACCACCCCACATAGTGTCCCTTACGTATGTTTTTCTCTTGGATTTCGAGGCCGCGCTCGATCTATGCGATAAAGGCACTGTCCGCAAGTGACTTTGTGTCCTTTATGCCTTGTATTTTCGACTTTTCGCGACTATTAAAAATACGCAAGTCCATTTTCTAATAGAAATTGTTTAAAAAATCAATTTTTTATTGCAAAATATGAAAGAGCACAGTATTTTTACCCTAATAGTGTATATAGATTATTTAAAATATTATTCGATATTAGAGTTCTTTGGGCAAACAGTTTTTCTCGATTTTCTCAGTTCGAGTGAGATTGGACTTCTGTATCTTTTTAGTTTGTACGGTAGATTTGTCGCCACACTTTTCTGTCCTGGCATACGACTCTAGCTTCCTTCACGTTCATCCATTTCTTCATGCAAGCTCTTGTATTCCTATGACTTCTTATGTCTCTTCGGATTAATGTCTCATTCACAGATTCTAACCATTCTTTCGGCGGTCTACCTCTGCGCATTCTGCCATTTACTTTACCTTTATACACTTGCTTGGTCAGTCGTTTAGCTTTCATTCTTTCAAGATATCCGAACCATCTTAACTGATTTCTTTCCCATATGTCAACTAGTGTCTCCCCTGTACCACATTCTTTGAGGATTGTCTCGTTTCGGACTTTGTCCATCAGTGTTTTTCCGCATATTATGCGCAGAGGTTTCAAGCCGATCGCGTTGATCTTACTCCTGTCCTTTTCTTGACACGTCCATGTCTCGCTACCCTATAGTACACAGAAAAAACTGGGGGTTCACTAATGTTGCAGCTCAAATGAAAGTTGGTATCCTTTCGAACTTGAGCTCCAATAGATACCTTCAGAGACCCGAAAGGGTTCGTTTAGAGCGCACTTGAAAAGAACAACATGAAGGCGCATTCACAAACCAGCCGCTTGCAAAGTCGGGTTGGTAATTTCGCGATTTACAGAATATGTCGGTAAAGAAAACCCAAACAATATTATTATTTATTATGCGCACAATTTTCGGGAAAAGCAAAGTGTTTATGTAACTTGAAATATGTTATGGATATAAGGTAATTTGCAGAAATGATGTTAGAGGGCAAAAAATTCTTTAATAATACCAACTATTATTTTCAAAATAATTCATATTTCTTCTTACTCGTTAAGATTCACTCATTTTCGAATTGTTAATAAGCAAAAAGTTTTAGGTCTGAACCGCCTTTAAATTACCATGATTTAAAACCAATTGTCAATTGATAATTTGAAATGTAGTGCGATTCTGTTGATTGTAAGTGAAAATTCATCCCTTAGCTAAACCATTTTTAACCTAGTCTTAAAACTTATAAAAAATTAAAAAAATTAATCGCATAATTTTAAAAACAAATATGACATGTACAGTTAATAAACTTTTGAAATTTAATATTAAAAAATTTTCACAAGCATATTCTTCACCAAGCACTATTAAGATAAGCTCAGCCAATAGCTAAGCCCGTCTGCTCTACTGCAGTGATATTATTGGCTCGCACATTTTCCCCCAAGTTGAGACTTTATTGGGTTTTGACATTGGGAGCGCTATTATCGCGAACTCGTGAAACTGATTAGAATTTTTAAGTGTAGGGGAGAGTGGGGTATGGTGTCAGGCTTTGAAGGAAATGTCCTTTAAATTATAATTGAAATATGATTTTGATTTCTGTATTATTTGGGGAGAAGTTCACATTATCAGGTTGCATATTTCATTACTTAAATCCGTTTTTTAACAACGTCATTATTTGATATTTAATTAATTCTTTGGTCTTGCATTTGGGTCAGCATACCCCATACCATGGGGCATGGTGCCCATCATATTAGTCCCGGTTTATTTCATGAATATGAACGTTGTAGAATAAAAAGCCTACAATATAATAATTCTTGAAAGTATGATGTAACAAAAAAAAATTACTCGAGACATGGTCAACACTAAATAAATGTTTTCTTATCAATCAAAGTAAAGTATGTCGCAAAACCTAGTTATAACCTCTTACTCCTTGAAGATTCTATTCACCGTGTAAAGATCTGCATTTGCCTTTAGCAGATATCTAGTTTGCCGAAAGGTACCAAAGGCGCGAAAATTCAAAACAGGCATTGAACAATAATATTCGAAATCCTATTTATTGAGTTATTGTTCAACACATGTAATTAGAACCACCCAAATAAATTCAGAGAATTGCTTGAAGTGTGTTTGAAATGGGATTTTATAAGCAGGAATGAAAAAAACTTTATAACAATAAGTTTCAATCTTTTTCGGTTATAACCTCAAAGTTTATATGCTGGTCTCTTTCAAAGGAATAAAACATGAAATTGAGCGGTGAAGTAAAGAGAATCCTTTTAAGTATATTTTAATAGAAAATTATAATTACGAATTTAAATACATTTATAACCTGTATAACGACAATTTTTATATTTGTAAGTTATAATCACGAATTTCACATGATAGTCCATTTCAAAGTAATTTAGCGTGAACTTGGTACTTACCATATTATTATTAAATATAACTCCAAATCACATGTCGATTTTCATTTTCTGTATAACTTTATTATTAAAAGCCTCAAATTTAATCAGACAGAACAGACATAAATAAATTTGCTGTGTTTTTCTACATTATCGATCAAATTACCGACCTGTTATCAAGCACTGTTACCATCTTCACAAAGGTTTAGGGACAGCATGCCCCGTATGTTATGTTTCAAGATTTTATTAATTTTAGTACATTTAGAAAGTTTTTAAAAACAATTTATGATACCAGACGTTTAAAGAAATACTTCACCTATTAGAATCTCACATTTTCATGCTTTAAGTATTTCAAAATATGGTGTAACTGTTTAATTTCTGCCAAAGACTTTTCCATCTGTTTCTGTAAAAACTGGTTTTTTCATAATAACTCTTCTGGCACGTATTTTAGAACGAAAATTTCATGTCATCACTATTTTTCCAAACAAAGAAAGACATTTTATGCAAAAAAAAATATGGAAATCAATAAACGTGGGCGCTTTTTGTAATTGACACTATGCCCCACACGGACACCATACCCCACTCTCCCCTAGATCATTTTTTTTCTAAAATGAACCTTACTATTATTTTGCATAGTTGAAAACAATTAGTGGATGTAAAAAACGAAGATTAATCGAAAAATAAGTGTTACATATGGAATTTACATCGTATACAGTGAAAATGTAGCAAAAAATTCGATTCAAAACCTGAAAAGATTTTAATTAATTGTAAACGATGAGAATTGAAATCTATTCTAACCTAAATTTCAGGTTATACTTTCTTAGATGATGAATATTTCACATGCTAAATCCTACAAGTTTATTTTGATTTCATTTTTATGTTAAGTTAATTGGAGCTCATACTGCGTTGAAGCTCACATAAACTGGTAGAATAATTGTTTTTTTTTTTTTTTGTTTTTTTGTTTGACAAAAACAGTTTCAACATTAAGCGTGTTTTTCGCTGTTTATGTTTTTTTGGACATTATCGAATGAGTAAATCAATTTCGTATGATAAATTATCAGTTTAGAGTTGAAGAAATTAATTTTCAGATCACAAAAGAGACTTTTAGAGTGAAAGGTAAATTAATTATTCGATTTTACTCTTCACAAATGAATTATTGATTTTAAATTCAAAAGAAGGAAGAATTTTCTTTACAAATTTAAATTCTAAATAATTCATAATATTTTTTGTACTTATAATTATTGAAAAATAATAATAATATTATAATAGTTATATCGTAAAGAATTGATTGGCATATTTTAACATTTCAAATAAGCGCGCGATCAACATTCAGTGAGGCTGTTGGTGCGACGCATGCGCAGTGCGGTTTGGGAGCAGCATTCGTTCCTCGCTTCCGATCGACCGATGACTTACGACGAAAAGTTTCTTGGATATGAATAAGGCTTTATGTTTAGAAGTTTGATACATAACCTGCAAATTATATTTATAATGCCATTATATCTGTTTTAATAACGGTAATATTTTGTGCCTTCATTGTCTTCATTAAGTTATGTACATCAGAGTTTGATTAAATGTGTGATTTGAGGTAAAAAATGTATAATTAATTGAACAAAATATCGAAGTGGGCAAAGCAAAAAATAGGTTCTTTAGAAATAGGCTCAATTGCAATTGGTATCCTTTCGAACCCCAAATGAGGTGTCATTTAGAGATCATTTATCGTTTTGGGTTCCTTTTCAGCAAGTGGGGTTCATTTTTGTTGCAGCTCCTTTGGAACCAAAAATAGGTTCTAATGGAAACCCCAGTTTTTTTGTGTACAGTTGGTACGAATATGAAATTATGTATGGCCATTTTAGCTTTTTTTGATATGTTTTTATTTGTGAGGATGGACCCTGCTCTACCGATAACCTGCTCACCGTTATTTATACGCCTATCTAACTTCCCATCTATTTTTCCGTCGTTAGTGAATAGACTACCTAGATATACGTACTTGTCAACTTGTTCTAATCTCTCATCATTTAGGACAATGCTGCATATTGTTTTCTCACTTTTACCCTCCAACACCATGATCTTCGTTTTATTCACGTTAATTTCGAGGCCCATGTTCTTCATGCTTGTATTAAGTTTATTTAACATTCTTTGCAAGTCTTCGACTGATTCTGCCATAACAATCTTGTCATCTGCGAAAGCCAACCCACGTACCTTGACGGTTTCGAGATCTACACCTTTTTCGTTGAAGAGGGCAGTTCTTAGACACTTATCCATGAATATGATAAAAAGCCACGAGGACATAACGCATCCTTGCTTCACGCCTTGCATAATATCGAACCAGTCACTCAGTTTCCCATTTACCCTTAGACTCGCTTTACTGCCTGAATATATTTTTTTTATTGCTTGTAGGAGCCCTCCATTCACTCCATACTCTTTAAGGACTTCCCAAAGTTTACTTCTATTTACCGTGTCGAATGCTTTTTCTAGGTCAATAAATGCACAGAAAACTTTCTTTCCCACTCTCAAGCTTTTTTCTGTGATCTGTCTTAGGCTAAATATCTGATCTGTACCTGATCTTCCTGGCATAAATCCACTTTGGACTTCCCATATCTTCTCTTCTGTAATTTGCATTACCCTACGAATAAGTATTTTTGAGTATATTTTACTTACGGTACTTAGTAGGCTGATACCTCTGTAATTACTGCAGTTGCTTTTATCTCCTTTTCTTTTGTATATTGGTACGATAATCGCTTTTCTCCAATCGTCTGGGACTTCTCCTGTCTCAAAACATAAATTTGTCAATTCGCACAACCTGTGAGGTATGTACTTGTCACCGTATTTAAGCATTTCAGCGCTAATACTGTCTATACCAGCAGCCTTACCGTTTTTCAAGTTCTTAATTATATCTCTGACCTCAGTGACACAGACTTTTTCAATTCGGTTTTCTAATGCATTGTGTACAATGTCGTAGTTTTGTTGCCCTATGCCTTTACCTCCTAATAGTTCTTTAAAAGAGTCTTTTGAAGCGTCTACTATCCCGTCCATATCATATAGCATTTCACCTTTGCTGTTTCTCATGCTAACAAACTCTGTACTTTTACTTCCCTTCATCTCTTTACATAATAGTTTCATAATTCCTTCAAAGCATTTTTTTATTTTGTTCTTTTCTTCTGTTCTGGTTTTCTCTTTAATCTCTTTGACTAGACGTTCAATTTTCCTCTTTTTGTGTCTGTAATCATTTTTGAGTCTATTTCTCTCCTCATCGCTAAGACCTGTCATGTTCAACGTTCTTTTGTACGCTTCTTTCTTTTCTTGTTGGACTGCCACAATTTCATCGTTCCGCCACGCATCGCCAGACTTTCTTCCTACCCTCGCCATACCACACACTTCAATCGCAGTTCTAACAATGGTATCCCGCTATAAAGGCCACGCGCCCTCTATATCTTTATTCCTTTCAAGCGGCTCCCAAATTGCCTTATCTATTCGTTCGTTTATCTTATTCTGAAAATCTATTTGTACTTTCGGTTTCTGTAAATTTTCGACCTTGATTCGCGTTTGTTTCGTTTGTTTGGTTCTCTTTCTTCTCCATCCCCGCCCTAAGTTAATCTCGGAGACTAAAAGTTAATGATCAGTATTGCATTCGGCCCCCCTCATGACTCTTGTATCTGTAACTAATTCTCTTAGTTTTTCATCTGCAATAACGAAGTCAATTATACTGCGGTTATTTCCTCTACACCAGGTGTAAGTGGATCATTTTATGTCGAAACCAGGTATTTGTGATAAATAGGTCCTTCCCCAGGTGCGAAATTCGGTCGGCTGCCAGAGATTGACCATCGGCCCAAAGTCGGCCCTGCTTTGGTAACCGATCTACGGTAACCAGAGTTGGACCGACTAAGGTGTTTTCAAGCTGCCATGGTCTCACCGACATTGGCGACCGACGTCGGCGGTGGGCGAAGAGCCGTCCGTCAGCCCAATTCTGGCCCAAGGTTGGGCCGACGAACGGATAAACTGTGGCAGATTGGTCGGTACGACCGCAAGAATGCGGTCGGTCCAACTCTGGATACAGCAATCAATTAGCCACAAGTCACCATGATTCTCCCGACGGTCGGTCAAACCTTGGCCCAATTATGGGCCAACCGTCGGTTAAACGCTGGTTCATTGTTTAAAAAAAACCGTGAAAGTACGGTCGGCCCGACTCTGGACAAGAGATGGCCCGACCGTCGGCATAACATTGGCTTGTACAAGTCACCATGATGCACCCGACGGTCGGTGAAACCTTGGCCCAAATATGGGCCGACCGTCGGATAAACGCTGTTTCATTGTTTTAAAAAACCGTGAAAGTACGGTCGGCCCGACTCTGGACAAGAGATGGCCCGACGGTCGGCATAACGTTGGCTTGTACAAGTCACCATGATGCACCCGACGGTCGGTCAAACCTTGGCCCAAATATGGGCCGACCGTCGGGTAACCGCTGGTTAATTGTTAAAAAAAAAACGTGAAAGTACGGTCGGCCCGACTCTGGACAAGAGAGATAGTCCGACCGTCGGCATAACATTGGTTTGAATTATTTATTAAAAATTTATATGAGTTATATTCCCGTTAACAGTCAATTTATTCTACATCTACAAGATGTTGCATAATAATACAAAAATTAATGAAAAAAAAGAGTTAACAAATTGTTTTTTAACTACTTTGAGCTGTAGCTTATGAGGATGGGTTTTTCATTGACTTTCAATTCTTCAGGTATAGAGTAGTGGGTAAGACTCCCGACTGCTAGGCGATAGATTCAGGTATAGATGTAGGTTCGAAACCCCGTAGCGTTAGAAATTTTATTTGTAATATTATTTAAAAAAGTGTAATATATGTATTCAATCTAAGCAGGACCATTAACATTTATAGTCAAAATACTCGCAATCAATTATTATTTATTTTTTGAATACCTATTTTGTGTATTTCCACCTGTGTAGTAGGAACCTTCAAAATCAAAGTCGGCCCCACATTGATGTCCAGGGTTGGGCCGACATCATCTTAATAGATGGCCCATATATGGTACCAAATATCGGGCCGACTTTGAGAAGACAAAGGCGGTTGACCGTTATCATTTAGCGGGTTGGTCCGACCAGTGGCGTACAAAGTTGGACCGACCGTCCGACGGTTGGCCCGAACGTGGGCCGACGGTCAATTCGCACCTGGGTCTCTGAGCATAAGCTAACTGATTTTTCCCCGTTATAATTTTTTCTTGTTGGATCCCCAAAATTACCTAGCACCCCTCCTGTATCTGTATCCTGACGTTGGACGCCGACCCATCCGTTCGTATCTCCTAACAAAATTATTCTTTCACCTTGGTCGCAAGTACTTATTGTATCATTTAAAGTGTCCCAGAAGGCGTCCTTAATTTCCCTCAAATCGCTATCAACTGGTGCGTAGCACGCTATGATAAATAATCTTGTGACTCCTACCTTCATTCTAGCCCATAGCAATCTGGGTGATACAAAATTGTGGTCTATGAGATGTTGTCTTGCTTTTTCATTCATCATTAAACCGACCCCTTGACTACGATGTGATTCGCTATTTACTTCTGACCATATTTCACAACCGTATTTCAACACCCCATTTTCTATGTTTATAAATTCGCGACCTTTTTTTCGTCCCAGGTACACAAAGAATGTCTAGTTTCCTTACGTGCATAGTTTCTCGTAGTTCTCTTATCTTAAGATCACTCACTCCTCTAGCATTCCAAACACCCATTCTCCATTCATCGCCCGAAACTCGACCTTTACGTTTACCGTGTGCATGCTTTTCGTAAATCCAAGTTTCAGTCCATTCCGAGGCTACTTTATTGTTTGTATTATTCATGTTTATATTGTACTCCCAACTATCACCTGTATGCGCGAGATTTGTTTTGCGAGTCGAAATCATGTGATTTATGCTGAGAAGGTCACCAGCCTTCTGTAGCCTGATAATCGAAGTTTTCATCTCTGAAAATTTTTGAAGAAGTTTTGCTTTAGTAAAGCCGTAAATGTCTCATGAAATTCTATATTGCTTGAATATCTGAGGATCAATTATATTTCTTGAAAATCTGAGATTCAGTTCCAATTTAAATGCTTGAATTTTCAATTAAATGAACAGATAAAGTGTTTTAACGTAGTTTAATTTATGAAAGAAATAGTACGACCCCGCCCCCCCGCGAGACAAAAAAAAGTTCAATTTTAAAAATTTGTAATCTTGAAATTCATTTATTCCTGACACTAATAGTTATCAAATTAGTAGTTATAAAGTGCTGCAAAAATTTCATGGAATCCTATATTTCTTGAAAATCTGAGATTCAATTCGTTTGAAATTTCAAACTAAAATGAACGAATAAGGTGTTTAATGTATTTTAATTTAATGAGCCCCCCCCCTCCCCCCGGGCACTAAAAATAGTTTAATTTCAAAATTTATAATCTTAAAATTAATTCATTTTTAACAATAAAAGTTATGACTTAGCTTCGTTATTTGACTGTGGTTTCGCCGTTTGTCCTCAAAGCTTCTTCTTAATTTTTGGGTTGAAATTTCGAAATAGGTAAGGCACTAAGTAGGACGTTTACGAAAAATATTATTTTATTATTATTTAAAAGTGATCGCGCAAAAAAAAAATAGAGCGGTTTACTGGGTATTTTGTATTTAATTCTCCGAAATCGAGAGGAAATTGAGGCTCTCTAAAATTCCTCGAAGACCCTCAAAGCACCACAATAATCTGAAAATTCGTTAAAATATCTCAAAATATCCCAAAGACTTGAAAATTCTCTCAAACGCTAGAGTTCGCTAGAGGGAGATCGTGGTAGACAAATATAGAAAGAGAATTCATGGCGGAGTCGATGTTTCTAACGAAAAGTATAGCGTGTTACTATCGCCTCGCACATTGTACTGTGTTATCTCATTCACGCTCGTTAGAACAAAAATGCAGCAGAGCTAATGCGTACCTTCACCGACTCAAAACGTGATTTTGCATTTTTCCATGGAGTGCGTCAGTCCACACTAGTTACGAAATGTACTATTTTGGGATTAGCAATGTTTATATCATTGAAATTTATAGATTTCATATAAAATGTGAGAGAAATAAATGTTCCATTACCATTAATTGAGAATACATAGATGCTTTTTGGTAATTGTTTAAACAATTTTTATGAAGAAATTCACAGTTTCACGGCTTTTCAATGAATCGGCTCAATTTATGTTTACTGAATCAACTACGTATGTCTTTCCAATAACTTTTTACTATGATAGTTTGCAAACTGACAACAATTATCCATTATTTGAAGAATTTTTATAAACAAATTCACAGTTTAGAGATTTTTCAATGAATAGCCTCAATTTTTGTTCACGGAATCTACTAGGAATGTCTTTTCGATGACTTTTTGCTATAATACTTTGCAAATTCACAAGAATGATTCATTATTTGAACAATTTTTATAAACAAATTCACAGTTTGGCGGTTTTTCAATAAATAAACTCAACTTTTGCTTACCGAATCAACTACGAATGTCTTTTCGATGACTCTTTGCTATGATACTTTGCAAATTGACAACAATGATTCATTATTCAAACAGTGAAGAGCATTGCGTGCATAGTATCTGCGACTTCCATAAACTCGCTCTTACTGGAAGTATCTGTAACAAAGTACATTCGGACTTAAGATAATATACATTTACTTACACTACACTTTGTCTATAGTGGAATTTATTTGCAATATGTTCTCACTTGATGTAAAAATACTTGATTTCAATAATACATTATTATTTACTCCCAGGGCACTTGTTCCTTGGAAAAGCAGCGCATGCGCACTTTCGCAATGAGGTACTTTAGACACTGGCATAAATAACTTTAAATACTGGTGTTGGTCTCTTCTTGAAATAAATTTAGATTTAACTTGAACAAATCTGTTATTGATTAAAGTTTGGTTTTTAGGGGTTTGTACCCCCCCCCCCCCCAA
>CAKNXH010000816.1:49998-64268 GCA_932178445.1 Andricus quercusramuli | reverse complement strand
ATATCTATTATATATTATCATTACAGAATATTGTGTAAACGAAATAATATAATAAAATTTCCGATTAAGATTTAAAATTAGTTTACTTATTTTAATGGAAAAGACGAATTTTCGATCAAAAAGGAAGAATTTTCAATAAAACAATTAAATTATCGATCACCAAAGATAAAACGTTTAACCAAATTATAGCATATTTAGAAAACACTTGAATTTTAAACAAGAAAGATGAACTTTGAATCGAAAAGGAAGAATTTTCTCTGTAAATGGACGAATTTTTAAGAAAACAGTAGATTTTCTGACCAAAACAGATGACTTTATAACAAAATACTTAAATTTTCATAAAGTAAATCAATTTTGAACAAAATATATAAATTTCTAATATTATACTCAAATTTTCTATGTGCAAAGATTAATTTTTAACCAAATAGACCAGTTTTTAAACAAAAAAGATGAAACTTCAGCTAAAAATAGTTTCATTTAGAACCAAATAGTTGAACTTTGAATCCGACGAAAAAAGAAAAATTTTCAGCCGAAAATGGAAATGTTAAATTTTCAGTGAAAAAAAAATGATTTTCAACTATAAAAAAGCGATTTATCAATAAACTAGGCGAGTTTCAAAAAAAAAAATTTATCTATTTGGCGACATTTCAACAAATAGAGATTTTCCAGTGAAGTAAGAAAAAAACTTTCATCCAAATTGTTGAGCTTTCAAGCCAAAAGAACAATTTTTCTCAAAAAAAAGTGCAATCTTCTACCCAATACTATGAATCTGCAACATAAAAGGTTACTTTCAACGAAACAGTTGCATTTTCAATAAGAAAGCAGGAAATTTCAGACCAAAATGATTAGTTTTATACTAAAGAGGACAAAAATACAAAAAAATGAATTGTTAACAAAATTGTTAAATTTTCGACCAATGAGATGAATTTTCATGTGAAGTGATGTATCTTAAAATTAATAAATAATTAATAAAATATATTTCATAATGAAGTAGAACAGGTAAATTTTTAGTCAAAAGAAATTAATTTCTAACCAAAATAAAAGAACAATTTGCCAATCAATGATGTGAATTTTTAACTAAAATGATGAATCTTCAACAAAAAAATAATTTCTTAAGAAAATGTTTTAGACTTCAACCAAGTAGTTCAATGATCAACCGAGAAAGTTTCATTTTCAAGAACGAATGAAATAGTAGATACATAAATATATTTCAACCAAAATTCTCAGCAAAATAGTTGAATCCTAAACAAAATAAGATTCATTTTCAGTCAGACAGTTGTATTTTTATCCAAAAAAGATTAAAGTTTTACTACAACAGATGATGTTTCAAGCAAAAACAATGTGTTAAACAAATAGTTAAATTTTCAACATCAAAATATTAATTTTCGAAAAATAGCTGAATTTCCAACACAAAAATCTGAATTTTCGTCGGGAGGAAGCAACTGCAAAAAAAAAAGAAATTGAAATTGAAATAAAGGGCAATAAATTACTCATCAGAATATAATATCATGGTGACCGCAAAACCACATTTTCAAAATTTCCTAATTTGTCCTGAGTAATTTTTTATTTTTCCTTAACATAATTATTATTCAAATACCAGAATATTCTTATTGTTAATCCCTGACAGTTATTCAAAGTGCCTTTTATCGAAATTTCCGGACTTTTACAAGAATTTTTTACAACCCTTTTTTTGGATGTGCTCTGGACAGCATTTTGAAGCAAATAAGATTACAGCTTGTTCCAAATTTAATTTCAATTAATGGTGAGACTTTTAAAAAATGTTAATGAAAACATATTTTTATTACATTTTTTGAGAAGTATCAAAATTTAAAAAAAATCCTCCCTGATGGTTGGATTGCTAGTCCTGTTGCACTGAACTAATTTGTAGAATATCTCTCATTCGCATACATAATCAATACCAAAGCCAGAGCGAATGAACAATCGTTCTGAGTATAATGAATGCCTGATGAACAGAAAGCATTGAAGCTTGATACCTAGCATCGGAATATATCTAAGTATATGTCCATTGTTTTCACTATATAGGAGTAGCTAATATAATAAGCTAATATATGAGACGTGGCCATAGGTGTGTTTTACCGCGGTTCTACGGGAGGCTATTGACATTTTTAAGATGGCAGTTGCTCTCAGTCGGACCGTGCGGTGGTTGCTTAACTCTTTTTTTAAATTATATATAGATAAATATATATATATATACAAAAAAATATATATAAATAAAACAAGAAACATATCGAGTTTTTACTTTTCTTTAATTTGATTCTTACAAAGAAACATTTGCAAAATTTCACAGATACAAATGAAAAGTCAAATCCATTGATCGAAATACAATATAAAAAGGGCTATCGTAATCGGCCGGCCTATTAAATGAATTAAATGCAATGAACTTCTTGAATAAATACTGCATTAAAGTTATCAGCAAATAGAAAATGTATTCATTCACTTTTGATTGAGTAAACGTATAGTTCACCAATTATTGTTAATGTTTTAATTATATAAATTTACAACTTATTGCTCATACACTGTAAAAAAAAGTATAATTTCAAGGCTAGTTTCCGGTATTGAAACAGTCCTCCAAAAATATAGTTTCGAGTGGCTCTATGCCACTTTATTTTGATGCCACTGCACGATGATTCAGTACAACTTTTTTGGATCGAAACAGGACCGAAGTGAGAATCAACTGTTTCAAATGTTTTCTGTTTCTCTTAAGCATGAAGTTGCAAGAGATTAAAACAATTTTCCTGTGCATTATTTCAGTTCGCTAGTACGTACCACTTTTCAATCTGAAGTTAGCAAAGTGAAATAGCACGAACGAAGGCTTCAAAAACAGACGATTTGGTATTATAAAAGGACGCTAAAGAAATTATGCTCAAATAAAATGGAACCATAGTTTTTACAGTGTACGGTTCTTTCCAAAGGTTTTTTTAGAATCGGCTGCGCGACAATGTCAGCGATTCAATTGGCGATTTTTTCGTAATAGTAGGTGTCCCAAAGCCCCCGAAAACAAATTATTAAATTTTTCAAATAAGAAATTTATGAGAAAGTTCTTTTAAATTTCATTTTTTCGTCAATTTTGCTTATCTTAACAAACCTGCATAAAATGAGCAATTCATGACCCATAAATCATAATAAATCATAAATTCGTTCGAATCGTAAAAAATAACGTTAAAAATGAACAAGTTAAATGTATGGAACAACGACACAAGTTGCAATAAAATGTTTAATGATAACATTTCTTTTATATTCTCATCAAAGAAGGTATTAGATTTGTGTAAAATTTGACCCCCTCCGTTTTCGTCAAATGTCCATTTTGAATGAAAATTCAAAAAGTGAGCGCATTTTCAAAATTGTTGAGACCACACTCAAAAGACGAAAATTTATCCTCATGACTTTTTTGATAAAACAAAAATTACTGGAGTTATACCATTTACAAAATTCCAAACAAACAAACGATTGTAAGCCAAACAACGCACGATATGAAAAAAAGTCACAGAGAGAAAAATGTTTCTTTTTGAACACCCTACAATATTGTTATGGGAATTTTTTCAATTTTTTCAGAAAATAGAAAATTCAAATTTTTATCGCACAAAAAAATAATGACTCAAATTTGGCACTCAAAAAAGATCTACAACTTTGTTATTTATCACTTTTTGATTGGATGCGTAGCTTTTGTTTTATTTGTAAAAAACTGATATAAGAATAAATTAAATTAAATTTTTGGACAAACGACAGAAACCACGGAAAAATTAATAGACAAAAGTTCTTCAATCAGAAAAGAGCTCCACATATTTTTTGTGAATCACTTTTTGATAAGATGCCTAAATTTTGTCAGTTATTAGTTTCATTACGTGTGCTGATTCTTCGTTATTTAAATGATCCAATCGTAACCATTTTTTTAGTTCTTCTATTCTGTCTTATTCAGAAATGTTAAAGATTTTGCATAAATGCTCTAGTCTCGTGTTATCATGATTAGAAAATTTATCCAATGGTAGGATTATGCTGATTACTTTCAGTTGGTTTGCAAATGTTTGAATTTTGATTAAGTTTTTTAAACAAATTTTCTTTTCCATCTTATAATTCTACTTCAGGAATTTCTATGTTAACTGATTGTACACATGTATTTACTACCTTTATATAGGCCCGACCTTTATTATTACTAACAACCGCATTATCTATAAAGATCCCATCACCAACTGATAGTTGAGGTACATAACCAGTTCTTTTTTGTTTATTACTTTAACAAGAATATTTCTCATTTTTGTACCAGGTATTGTTATATAATCTTGAGATTCGCAAGGGTAATATTGTTTTTCAATTTCTAGTTGCTTTTCAACATAATTAATTTTCACTTTGTTATTTTGAGAAAATTCAGTGTCTAAAGTTGCGTCATGTTCAACTGGTACTTTATTTGGTATTAAATTGAAAATTATTGAATGCACAAAAATATCAAGTTTCGCTTGACCCAACGTGAAAACAGGATGTTCATTTATTCCGGTGAGTCGTAATCGTTCGCTTTTTTCAATAGTCACGTCAGATTTGATCATGCCTATCTTTAGTAAATTTGGTCCTCCACCTGTATCTATCATCATGGTGGCAGGGTATCTAAGTTCTTTATTAATTATTTTTATATAATTTATTGTACTGCTCACACTTCAATTACTTTTTTTCTGTTTTTATCGCACCCTGTTAATTATTTTTATTAGTCAAAACGGGTGCACTAGATTTTTCGCTTGAATCTCCTTGGGGGCACCTTGCCGAAGGGGAGAATTCTAGTTTAGTGGTTTAGTGGCTCCTTCTGAATTTGTTGCAAAGCGCTATTGTTCATTCTTGCCTTACAATATTTAATTAAGTTCCTTGGTCTTTGGAAATAATTACATATTACATTGAATCTGGTAGCGAGATGATTTTCTTGGGTGAGATTGGGGTGGGATTGCTAATTGCGAGTATTTTGTAAAAATTGCTGTCATTTGTTATTGCTCTCTTATTGAATGGATTTTGTGGTTCATTTATTTGGAAACATGATGACGCGGTATGCCCTTTTCATCCACAATATTGACATATTACAACTTCTTCTTGCGAGTTTTCTTCCCATAATTCAGCTCATCCTGCTAATCTTCTTTCTACCTCTAATATTAATTTCATCCGTGATTCCCTGAAGGATATTTGCTTACCCGATTCTTAACTCTAATTCTGGCCTCAAACCGCGAATAAAGCATTCGACCACTGTTCTTTCTGAACACTTTTCAAAATTTTCGTCAAGTGTATTTTTATTACTAATTTTATGTGCATCACAAATTCTTTTTGCGCCTCCCATAATTCTGGAAGCGTATGATGACACATTCTCATTTTCCCACATGAACATTGCCCCTAACTTCCTTGCAACTGGCAAACGGTCTTTGCCAAACCAAATGGTGCTTTTAATCTTTCGATTACCCATCAACTGTAATATAGGTATTTCCATAAATTCCTTTTTCCGCCTCCCCAATAATTTTGCTATGAATGAATTTAACGAGATTTTCTTCAATTGATGGATTTTTTGGAAGCATTCCTTTCGCTTCTTCATATCTCTCAATAAAGATTTTGAAAGGTGAATGTTTTTTCCATAAAAAATCGGTACAATTCCAAGAGCATTGCGGAGAAAAACTTTTTTATTTCTTGGAATTGACACTCGGGGGGGGGGGGAGTGGTTATTACCCTTGTTTAAAATAGAATATGATTTAACTTGAGGTAACTCAGATTTCACACTTATAGGAGGTTCATTGGTTTTTAATTATCGTCTGAAATTTCGAACACGTTTTATTTCCTTTACTGGATCATTGATCAAAATGGCTGGTGAGCTTCATTGCTTTTGAACGTGGCAATTGGAATTTTCGATTTTGTTTATGAAAGAATTCTCAGTTTTATTATTGAATGGACAAGTTTCTTCAGGACACTCTTGACTTTTCTGTTTCCCAGTGAAATATTATTATAAAAGACTTGCGCGTGATAGAGAGAGAGAGACAGCGGGAGGGGGGGCGAGACAGAGATTATGGTTCAGGACCAAATTTAAACGTCGTATGAAGTGGGAGTCGTATAAATAAAAAAATATACGAGCACTTAGCGAGGGTAGAAGAGAAAGGGAAATAGGAGAGAAAGAAATAAAATGAATCTTCTAGTGGGTGTAACTTACCGTTAACTAAGCTGAAGTAACAAAATCTCAAAGACGAGTATATTAAAACGACTTAAACGTGACTGATGAATACTGACAGAATCTTTATTTATCACCTCGTTTATCACATTGTGGTCCAAGGGACAA
Organism: Andricus quercusramuli; assembly: GCA_932178445.1. Lineage (NCBI taxonomy): Eukaryota > Metazoa > Arthropoda > Insecta > Hymenoptera > Cynipidae > Andricus > Andricus quercusramuli. The sequence continues at coordinate 57,958 of CAKNXH010000816.1, read as the reverse complement.
TTTATATTCTATATAGGAGACAAAAGCGTTTATCAACTTCTATTTATATGAAGAAAGCTTTCCTAATTTATTTACTCTTTTTTATAGCGGATTTCGTGAGGGTACTTTATCGGCGAACGGGTGAATGCCTTCAAAAGTGCGATTTCTCGACAAAATATATCTGCTCACAAGCCGCCGATTTATTTTTATGGCCGTCGATTATTCGTATTGCTTTTTTGAGCTGGTACTTTTTAAATGAATAAAATTAAATTTTCGATTTCTTAAAACGCCAAGAGCAATTGCATTCCCTGTTCTGAAAACCTAATCACCTTTTTTTTAGGTAAAAAAAGCAATTTAGTGGTCGTGACGATTTTTTTGCCCAGAAATTGATGCAATTGACTTTTAGAATATTTTTTACTCATAATTACAATAAGAAGAAAGTTGTCATTGCATGAAATTCCTTTGATTTTATCGGAGAATGAGCTTAATCAAGGGCTCATATTCTTCGATATTATTAGAGTATTTACCGGCAAAGAAAGACCTTTTATTTATCATATTCGGGAATAAAGATACAAAAAAGATACAACACAAGATTCTAAGCGAGCCCTAAATCTATTTTTCCAAGAATCTCGAAAAAATATATATATTTTTTTTAATAAAAGCAAATGCAATTTCACCCTGGCATTTAAATAATAAAAAATTTGATGTTTTCATGCACACTGTTGTCTGACACAATGATATCGTAGAAAAATAAAATACGTTTTGCAGCTTTTAAATGTTTGATAAATTGAATTTTCAGGCCTTGTTGGGACGTGTAGATTCATAAAGACTTCAATTTTTTAGAAGTGCCCCTGTAGTTATTTCTTTTTTGTATAAAAATGGTTCCTTATTCTTCGAAAATTGAACCAATTAAATATAATACATAAGGTTGGTTCATAAATGCATTACAGAAATTTTTTTGATCTTTCTGTGAGGTTCCTGAAGAGAGAAATTCCACGTTTGTCTTTAAAGCGGCCTGTATTAATCCGTACCTCTAGGCCTTTGTAATCTTCATGGCATTTCAAGTAGGAAAAGCTAAGTTCAAAATGAGAATAATAAAATCTACTACTTGTCATCAACTTTTTATAAATTAAAGTTTGGTCACATCTTGGGGAATGTTCAGTAAATAATATCCATCATATAAATTCTAATGTAGTGTCACCTTCTCCTAAGCCCCTTTTTCTGTGCCTGGAAAATGCCCCAAAAATAAAAAATAGCAGTTTCATGTATAATTCATTATTAATTACGGTTATTTGAAGTTTTTTGGCATAAATGATTATTACTCGGTAAAACACAAATCTTCTAGTATTTTAAAACTCATTTTGAATTGTTTAAGCTGACCTATTTCCCATGTAAACCGTGAAAAGTTATTTTTTGGGCATAGGCATATATTTTGGGCATTTTTTGTGCCCCCCATTAGCGCCTCCTAGCCTCTTACCCGATTATTATTAATATTATTATTATTATTATTATTATACCATTAAGCCATTTCCCTTCCGGGGTAGGCGTGACTTGCTCGGTTGGGAAGTAGTGAAATAGGTATATAGGTACGAGGTAGATCGGTATATGGGTACAGTAACACTGCTCCGACCCAGTTTGCTGATCAATCTCTCTAGCGATCACCCCAAATGAGGAGCCTCACAAAATTATTATGTATGGTTCCCCACTTGGGCCCATTAGTATCCAAGGCCTTTGTTTCAGGCATCATTCACTCTATCGTCACTCTGTTTATAAAATATTTGTCGCCACACTTTTCTGTCCTGGCATACTACTCTAGCTTCATTCACGTCCATGTATTTTTTCATGCAGGCTCTTGTATTTCTATGGCTTCTTATGTCTCTTCGTATTAGTGTCTCATTCACAGATTCTAACCATTCTTTCGGCGGTCTACCTCTGGGCATTCTGCCGAATCTTATTATTTCAGAACTTATAGCCTAAATATCCCGTGTGGAAGAATTTCGTGGCAGTCTTGAATCATGCTAAGGCCAGTACAGTTTTTCTCAAGCCTGTCTATTCACGCAATACTAGCCTGGCGCTACACTGGCGCTGTCTAGTTTTACTACGAGTTTGATTCATACCTTTCTGCTGTCTAGTCCCAGGCTTGGCGCTATCTAGGAGTTCGTTACGAATTTGAATATATAAAAATTGTCCAGATTTTAGCTAGTTTCTAGACAGAATCACGTTTTGGACTTGTAAAAAAATTACAGGAGTGAATTCAGAAAATAATAATTTTTGAATAAAAGATTTAGGAAATTACAATACACAATTGCACAAATGCTCAAGCAATAATTAATTATACACTACTACATATTTTAGATAGTAAACAATAATTGTTGAAGGTGAAAGAAATCTTGATACAAGAACTGTATTCTTAAGAACGAATTTTCTTCCAGAATGTTTAAAAACATTTCCTTTTAATCGAATCATATAGTGAAGTTATAATAAATTTATATTTAATTCATAATAATCATAATATGTATAATGCTACGTATAATATTAATGATATTCCAGGAAATTAAATATTATTATAAATGATTTATTTAATTTATTTTAATTATTTATTGGTTGCGTGAATGATAATGAAGCCTCACGTATTAATTACACCAGCACACAAAAAAAAACACTTTTCTGTTCTACAGATGCGACACATATATTCCCATGTATTCTGACCCGCTGAGCACGAATCCGTGGTCCGTTTGACCCCAGCACATCTGAGTCAAGGGCATTTGAAGGTCAAACGGACAGAAAAGTCATTTGGATGAAAATAACTACCATAATTTATGTTTTTGGGCCGCTGAATCCGAATCCGGGGTCCATTTGGACTCAGCGAGTCAAGGTCAAGGTCATTTCAAGGTCAATTTCGTTCATTCCACTAAAAACAAATTTCTGACTGCAAATTCTGAAAGAACGGAAGATTTTACGTCCAGATATGTATGTTATTATTTTTTTGTGACGACCTGTTAAGGTCATTTTATTTAAATATATAGATGATTCATATGGGTAAATGGTAAATGAGCTACATGGGACTAGACTACCATACTAATATATTGTGGGGGTCGCTAAGTCTGAATCCGAGGCCCGCTTGACCCCACGGTGCCAAGGTGAAGGTCATATCAAGCTCATATCAAAGTTAGATCGAAAGAAAAATGTGTTACCGATCCAAAATTTGACTTCTACATGTGGGTAAACTTTCCCTGGCGCCTCGATATTTTTCTGCTTTTACCCACGCTTGTAAGGAACTTTTGACAGCTCTAACGATTCGGCAAGTGAGCTTTTATGAAGCCGCCCTTATCCGATTTGCCCGCTACACCAACGATCAGCTAACTTCACTTGAGCGAGCAAAGCTAGTGGCTTCAAATTCTAAAAACGGTGGTGACAACTTTCATGAGAACAAAAGACAGTTTCTGCCCATCGAGGTTAATATTTGTGTTTTACCAATACGAACAGGTAAAAATACGGAATTACCTGCAACACTATTTACCCGAAGTTTTTTCTGTGCTCCACGTGGTGACGGCGGAAAACGGATTTTTTTCTTGCTTTTCATTTTTCGGCTAAGCCCTGTGGTGAAGGCATTGTGCCGTCATGGCTGGCACGAGAGAAAGTACGATGCAGGGCATTGGACGCCCAGTATCGGCGATTGGTCAGGGTGAGGAAACGGGCCCGCAATCGTCGTCATCCAGCTACCGCCACCCTTTATTGGTTGGCGATTCAACTGATAAAGAATATAAAGCTACAACAAGTAATCATGTTTTTACCAGCCATGACTGCAACAGCGATAAAAATGTTTTTTGCTACGTTTGTGGAAAGTATGAAGTCATCACTTGCCGTAGGTCAATGAATGAGCAATGTAGAGACATATATCGTCAATGTTATAAAAGAGAAATTTCCCTTCAAAATGAAACATTTGCTCCAGATAGCATTTGCAGTGCTTGTTACACTATGCTTTTACGTTGGAATAAAGTGAAAAACAATAAAATGTTAAAATACTCCTCACCGGTAATATGGTGAATACCTCAATCAGAAAAAGACTGTTATTTTTGCAACACAAAAGTTAAAGGATTCAACGTTAAAAACAAATCAAGAATATCTTATGCAATAGTGTCTTCTGTCATAAATGCAAAGTCTAATGAAGAGTCTGCTATCGAAAATATGGATACGAGCTCAATGGTAAATGAAGCTTCGACAAATAAAGAGACAGATAGAGAGGTTATGTTAGACGGTGAAATCAAACGATTTCATCAGGAGCATGGGTCTTCCTAAAGATGCTTCTGAATATATGGCAGCTGAGTTAAAGAGCCGTGGAATGGTAGAACAGGGGACGAAGTCATCTTTCTACAGGAATCGAGAAAAGAAGTTCCGTCAGTACTTCAATAAAGATGAAGAAGGTATGTTGGTATATTGCAGAGACGTTAACGGTTTGATGAATGAACCATTCTCCTTGGTCAACAATCAGGATATACAAAGTATCCCTACTTTTTGTGTTTGTGGGATAGCAGGGATCGCACGAATCATTACAAGAAGAAGGTTTGGCCAATAGGAGAACAACTTGAACCTGGAAATCATAATGTACTTCAACAACCTTTAATTGATCCATCAAAAGTATTGCTCCCGCCTCTGCACATTAAACTTGAATTATGAAACAATTCGTCAAAGTTTTGAATCAAGAAGGAACATGTTTTCAGTACTTGACAAATGAATTTCCTCGATTAAGTGATGCTAAATTGAAAGAAGGAGTATTTGATGGACCTCAGATCCGTAAAATGTTTTACGACGAAAATTTCAGCAAGACAATGACATGCTTAGAAAAAGCTGCTTGGCTCAGTTTTCGAGATGTTGCTCAAAACTTCTTAGGAAATTACAGAAGTAATGACTACAAAGCAATCGTAGCAAATATGGTGAGGAACTATCGACGCTTGGGATGTTTGATGAATCTCAAACTTCATTTCATGGACTCTCATATTAGCTATTTCCCTGAGAACTTAGGCGATTACAGCGAAGAGCAAGGGGAGCGTTTCCATCAAGATCTAAAAGACGCTGAACTTCGATGGCAAGGAAAATGGGACGTGAATATGTTGGCTGACTACTGCTGGCTGCTAAAGAGAGATCAGGTACCTGGCGATGATGATGGTGATAGTTCGAAGAGAACTAGAAATCCACTGCATAGATCCTTTGACAATAAAAGAGAACGTTATAGGCGAAAGAAAGAATAAACGCTATTCCAAAATGCCATACCGTAACTCTCGTTTAGACCTGATTAGTTGGGTTAAAGGAGATTCAGATTCGAATTCAGCTACCCTTAAAACATGTAAAAGTCAAATTTTGGAACAGTGACACATTTTTCTTCAGATCTAACTTTGATATGACCTTGATCTGACCTTGACTTTGGCGCCCTGGGGTCAAATGGGCCTCGGATTCAGACTTAGCGACCCCCACAACATATTAGTATGGTAGTCTAGTACAATGTAGCCCATTTACCATTTACCCATATAAATCATCTATATATTTAAATAAAATGACCTTAACATGACCTTAGAGGTCGTCATAAAAATATAAAAACATACATTTCTGGACGTAAAATCTTCCGTTCTTTCATAATCTGCAGTCAGAAATTTGTTTTTAGAGAAATGAAGGGAATTGACCTTGAAATGACCTTGACTTCGACTCGCTGAGTTCAAATGGACCCCGGATTCGGATTCAGCGACCCAAAAAACATAAATTATAGTAGTTATCTTCACACAAAATACTTTTCTGTCCATTTGACCTTTAAATGCCCTTGACCCAGATGTGCTGGGGTCAAACGGACCACGGATTCGTGCTCAGCGGGTCAAAATACATGGGAATATATGTGTCGCATCTGTAGAACAGAAAAGTGTTTTCTTTTGTGTGCCGGTGTTATCATTTGAAATAATAAACCATCATTATTTCGTAGCCTAATCGCAAGTAAATTCATACAAACTTTTTTTTTCAATGATTTATTCACATATCAAGCACTTTCATTGTTTAAAAATTTTTCATGTTTTATTGAAATAAATATAGTAGGATGTACTGAATTGAAATTCATATCCGACCAAAATGGAAAAAAATTTAACTTTTAGATGGCCGAGGTGTTAAGGCGACGGGACAAATTTACAACAATATAATAGGAAGTTACATCATAAGTTCGGCACCCGGCGTATGTACAAGTGATATGCGGAAACTTATTTCTGCATTTTTTCGTGTACAAAAAATTTTTTTATATTTTTAATTAACTGCAAAATCTATATATTGGACTTTTATGGCATACAAAAGAATTATTTAATTTAATTATTCATTATTTTTTATCAAAATAGCCGATCTGTCTAGAAACTAGTCGATCCGAGCGTTACATCCCAGTCTAGCCACTGGACAGACAGCCTGTGGCGCGCCGATGTCGACTCAAGGCGGACTAGACAGAAACAGTAAAGCGCCAAAAAATTTTTCCACACGGGATTGTTCAGAATATTCAGTTGCTCAAACCATTTTTTTTAGTAAGTTATTGACTTTAAGTTGTCAGATTATTACGTACGATTGTATTTTGATAATTTTCTCGCACAATTCGTTTGAAAATATTTCATGTTCAGCGAAACGAAATCAATCTGAGAAAGTAACTATCGAGAACTTAATAAGGAATTGAAGGGTGGATATTCAAAGTCGTATAACCGCCATTTCCAATTTCTTACAGGAGAGCGGAAAAACGCTCGCATTTTGTTAATTAAACAATGTAAAATTCAATGTTCGAATAATTCTCACAATAAAACTATTGCGAATTTTGACTTGCTCTTTTCGCTGAAATGACGGCATCAGCTCAGAGTTTCGAAATAAAGAATAAAAAAAATTTTGAAAAATTGGTGGTTATACGACTTTGAATATCCACCCTTCAATTGTTGAAACAAATTAATATTTTAAACACTTTTTAGGATGTAAGTTCTGGAATAAGAAAATACTGAATAATAAGGGATTTCTACGATTCAGAGGGGGGAAAATTGTTTCTACAATTTAAATTGCTGAAAAATTGTAAAAGGACTTGAGCCCAAAAATATTATTATCAATATGTGTTAATATTGTAATATCGCTTTCAGAAAATACTCAGTTCTCACGATTTAGCAAAAAGAGTTGATATAGCTCTGTAGATATATAAAAAAAAGTTGGAAGAAGTTAATACTTTTTGAAAAGAACATCGCCAACAATCATTCTTAGTCATAACAAGGCGAGTTCCATGAAAAAATTTGTTTTTTGAAACTCTAATTGACGTAAAATATATAGGCAAAATGCCAGAAATGTGATACAAGTCAAATCGTTTATATTATGTATATTATATTATATTATATCATATTATATATTATATTATATTATATTTATTATATTATATTATAATTAAAATTCTATGTTTACTTACGTCTTAAGGAACGTTTAATAAATAATTTCCATCCAATAACTTTTAATTTGGACTCACCCAGTAGTATAGTCGAGGCCTGGAGGGCCCTGTCGCCGCGCCGCCAGGGTACGTTTACTAAAGTCCAGTAGACGCCAAGCCACTTTCTTGGCACACGGAAAATTTTTCCATCTATGACCCTAGTGGAAAAATTTTCTGGCAGTCTGATGTCTGATCTGGCCCAGATCTGGCGTCATCTAGACCGTCTAGTCATGGCAGTCTAGTTCTGCCCAGATCTGGGACTGGTCAGCAATCCATAACACAAAAATTTCTAAGTGTCAATCAGCCAAATTTTTTTTAACATTTTCGAAAAATTGCCAGGATGTATAAAATTATACGAAATGAAAAATTAACACTAGTAGAAATATTTTTTTTCCTTATTGTCTTGACAGTCTAGTCTGGTCCAGGTCTAGCACTGTCCCGCAATCCATGCCATACAAATTTTTAAGTGTCAATCAGTCTAATTTTTCAAAACATTTTCGAAAAATTGCC
>CAKNXH010000816.1:0-49988 GCA_932178445.1 Andricus quercusramuli | reverse complement strand
TTTTTTTAACATTTTCGAAAAATTGACAGGATGTCTAAAATTATACAGAATAAGAAATAAACACTATTCAAAATCAATATTTTTTTCTTATTGTCTTGACAGTCTAGTCTGGCCCAAATCTGGGACTCGTCAGCAATTCATAACATAAAAATTTCTTTAAAATTTTCACACCATTTTCGAAAATTTTTTAGGGTATCTAAACTTACACAAAATACAAAACTAACACCATTTTAATAAATTTGAATGGCAAATCTTATTCACAGATTGCGTATAGTTGAGAGTTAATTGGAGCAAAAGAGACACGTATTCAAAAGTCGTTACCGAGGTCGCCAACTTAGTTGAAAATGCATTCCGGAATTATCTCACAGATCGCAACTCGTGTAATAGTGTAGTGGTTAAGGTAATCGACTTGCATGCTTAGGGTTATGCTTTCAACCCCCCCCCCCCCCCCATGCGTGCGAAATTTTAATTGTCTCATAAGCATTGTAACTTACAAATACCGATTAATTATGAGTATATCCGAATATATATCTCAGAATTAACCATTTGTTTATTTATTAATTATTTTTTTTTAATTTATAGAGCCGTCCAAACTATAGTCTGCACCGTTAACGTAAGTTAGATCTGTTTATAGTATTCGTCAAAGTGACATGATGATTCGTTGTAAAATTTACTGAACTGACGTGTTGTCCATATGCGTACTTGGAAGATCAGTAGATTTAACTTGGGTTTCAGTAAAATATAGGGGTCTTTTTTCTGCGTGTACCCACTAAATAGCGGCAGATCAGCGGCTGACTAGCGGCTGGCTAGACCGTCTAGTCACAAACTTTGCAAAAGTGTTACAGGTCTGGCCAGCCTCAGACTAGACCGTCTGTTTGATCGTAAATTCAAGAATTGTGGTTAAAAATTCATATTTTTGCCTCTGGCTAAAGGGGATTTTACGTTAATAAATTCTTTTAAATAAAATTCAGTAGTTAACGTATAGAATTCAATACCAAACATTTTAAATTTCTATAAGATTACAAGCCGAAATATATTGCATTTTCAACAAAATAGTTGAATTTCCAACACAAGAAGAGCAGTTTAAAAAAAAAAAAAAAGAAAGAAATTTTCAACCAAAAAGTTGCATGAACAACCAAACAGATAAAATTTCCAGTAAAAGAGACGAGTTTTCTGTAAAATAGTTATAGATTTAATCAAATAGTGAAATTTTCAAGCCAAAAAGACGAATTTTTTCGAAGACAGTTGATTTAAAAAAAAAAGGTTACTTGTCAGTCAAGCAACATAAATTTTCAACCAAGAAGGATGAATTTTCTACTATAAAAGATGCATTTTTAGCCATAATATTTGAATTTTTGATCAAATAGGCGACTTTAACAAAAAATTTGAATTTCCAAAAAGAAATTATATTCCTAACAAAATAGATGAATTTCTAACTACATAGTTGAATTTTGGACACACAAAGATGCATTTTTAATTATAATCAAATTTTCAAACAGAAAAGACTAGAATTCAATCAAATAGCTGACTTTTCAAAATAAATTTTGTAGAAGACAGTTTAATTTTCATCGAAAAAGTTAGTTTTCCATCAAGGAAAATAACTTTTCTACCATGAAAAATGAATTTTCAATAAGAGAGTAGAGTTTTTAAGTTAAAAAGTCAAATGCTTCAGAAAAGATTGGACTTTTAAATCATGAAAGATGATTTTGTAACAAAAAATACCATATTTCAATCAAGAAAGATGAAATTTTAACAAGATAATGTAATACTCAACCAAAAATTTGATCTTTCAACAAAAAATAAAAAGTTTGTACCCTAAAAGAAGACTTTCAAAGAAAATACATTAATTTTTTACCGAATAGTTGAATTTTGAACAAAGAAGATGAATTTTCTACCCAAAAAGACGACTTTTCAACAAAGTACATGAATTTTCTAACAAATATTGGAATTTTTAACTTATTAAATATTCAGGACAAGTTTCAACAAAAAATTAAATAGTTCAATTTTCAAGGAAAAACTAATGAAAAAAAACTTTAAATAAAAAAAAAGCTTTGAACAAAATTATTTCTTTCAACCAAAAAGATGAATATTCGACCAAGAAGATTATTGTTTCATCAAAACGGACGAATTTCAAGCAAAATACATAAATTATTAACAAAATCATTCAATTTTTAAAGCAAAAAAGACGAGTTATCTACAAAAAAGTTGAATTTTAAAGCCACAAATATCAATTTTCTCCAAAATAGTAGAATTTTTACATAAGAGTTCACTTAAAAGCAAGTGAATTGCTGAATTTTTCAACTATAATTATGAATCCTTTATAAAAAAAAATATTTGTTCACAGAGTAGTTCAAATGTAAGTCAAATAATCGACCTATCAACCAAAAAAGGTGAATTCCGTACGAAGCATGTAACAAGTGATATTTGAAACACAAACAATTGCATTTTAACCAAAAAGGATACATTTTCAATCAAGAAGATTAAATTTCTACCAGGAAAGACGAAATTTCAACAAAATACGTGAATTTTCTACCAAAAAGTTGAAATTCCAACTAAAAGAGATAAATTCTCAACCAAATAATTAAATTTCCAACTCAAAAAGATAAAATTTCAACAAGAAAAATAAATTTCTGACAAAGTAGTTGAATTTTTTATAAAAAAGAAAACTTCTTAACAAAAATATACTTGGAAATCCTTATTGGCTTCAAATTCTTATATTGTGCCCTGAATTGGTAAACAGTGCAAATAGTTAATATTTGACCAAATAGTTGAATTTTCAACTAAGTATGAATTTTCAAAAAAAATGTAACAGTTGATGCTTCAACTGAAAAAGATATTTATTTCAAATCAAAAGCTGTCCAATTGAACCAGAGAAGATGAATTTTCAACAAAATTGTTAATATCTTACAATTTTAAACGAAAAATGTAATATTTACAGTTGATATTTCAACCAAAAAAGTTCTTAATTTGAAATTAAAAACAGTTTAATTCAACCAAAGGAAACGAATTTTCAACAATACAGTTTTATATTCGACCAAATAGTAGATTTTTAACCAAAAAAGATGTGTTTTCAACAAAATAGTTGAATTTTAAACCAAAAAGATGAATTTTAAACAAAACAGTTAAATTATCAAACAAAAATATTGACTTTTTTGTTTTGTATAAGATTTTCGAATTTTAGACAAAATAATAAAATGTTACGATCATTCCCTATGCTTTTAAATTATATAAAAATATATTTTTCGAGGCTAACATTTTAATTTAAATAATTAAGTACAATAAAAATCAGGACTTCTCACAGAAAATTAGAAAACCAGGACAGCGATAAAAAGGCAGAATATTTCCTAGTAAATCAGGGCGTCTGGTTTCCTTAAATTTTGATATTTTCGTGAGGGTTTCGATCGATTTGAATATCCCTCCTTAAATAATTTGGTTGATGTAACAATTGGCGATTGTTCATTAATACCTTTACTAACCGTTAGAGGCAGAACCTCTCAGAAGTACAAAGTAGCGCGATATATTCGGAATTATTTTACAGAAGGATTCTAGCCTATGATGATTTAATAATGCAATTATTAAATAAAACAAATACCTAAATATTGAAAATGAATGAATTGAGAGAAAGACTTGGTACTTTCTGATGCAAACCGACTCTGTAGCATAAGGCATTTATTAACTTAATACTCAATTTTATTTTATGTATTGCACGTGTTCTGGGAAGAATGTTGTGGTTTCAGGTTTTATTTTCTGCTTAGTTCAGAACGCGGAAATGGGAACCAGAAAAGCGTGTCTCAAATAAATCTCAAAAGGAAATTTACTCGAAGGGGTTAGGTAGGATAGGTCAGTTTGCGGAAACAAATTTGACTTCAGATTGGTTGGACGTGTGACAAGATCAGAACTTGATCATCTCGTGACGCAAAATCTTTGTCACTTTTTAGTGGAAAAAGAACTAAAATGTTTAAATTTAAACAAATTAATTAATTTACAATTAATTAATTCAAATTTAAATGTTTAAATTTAAAAATGTTTAAATTCGCGCCGAACCAGTCAAGATCGTTACATTGATGTCATGGTGGTGACATCTGTGTGTGAAGGCGTGAACCTTGCATGGAAGCTTGTATCCACCACTCGCGGCTATCAACCTGTCAGATGTGCTAGAAATCTCATTGTAGAAGCAAAGTAGAAGTCAGTACGACTACCTTACCAACTCTTTGGATTCAGCTCGAAGGCAGATTCCTACCCTTCGACGCCGTGCCATCGAGGGAGAGCGGAACCAGAAGAGATGCGGACCGCTCTTGACGGCGCTATGACGTACGAGGATGGAAATCTACCTTACCAACATCTCGTTGACAACGCTCTACCTGGCTCTACACTGCCGTGCAAATGAAAATGAGCGTATCTGCATTTTTTGTCAAAATCGAAATAAACGTAGTCAGTAAAAAATTTATTTATAAATATTCTTATTGAAGGCAATATTAATTATTTATAATTATTATAATATATCGTTTAATGAAGTTGAAATTCAATTCGTTGAGTATTCTAAATTTTGGACGCCATTTTGGATCCTCCATTTCGAATTTTGCATTTTTTACCAAAAACTCGTCACCAGCAACCACTGAATCCCCCGAGTGAGGACTTTTAGCCCAATCCGTCAGCTTTTTTCCATTTTCGCCGCTCTTTTAAATGCACCATTTTTAATTTCAAATTTTCATGTGAAACGCCCAAGTAAGCACTTTCAGCCCAATCTGTCAAATTTTCTAAAATTTCTCCGCAATTTTGAATGATATATATTTTTTTGATTGAATACTCGTAATGAGCGACCCTCTAAACCCCCGAATAAGCACTTTCAGCCTAATCTGTCAACTTTCTTGAAAAATTTGACGGCATTTTGAATTTTTTGTTTCCGACCAAAAATTCGTAATCACTGGCCCTGAAAATCCCCGGGTAAGCACTTTTAGCCAGATTGTTCAATGTTTTTAATTTTGTCAATGGGCCAGTCCACGAAGGATTTTAAGGGCATGCTCTCAGGTGATCACGTGACCAAAACAGTCCTTGGTTATGAAACTTTTTTTGGTGTTCACCATGTCCAAACGCAATGATGTATTGCTCTCAAAATTTGGAATATAGAAAATGAGACAATAAATTGCGTTTGTATATTTAGTTTCAGTCATAATTTTGAAAAAAACTTTCCATGTAAAAAATAAATGTGGAAAATTTCATAACCGAGTTTGGTTATGTGATCTCTACTTTACCGACGTTGAAATGCTCCAACAATAATGACCGGTTAGGTGTGTGCAGATACTTATTTTTTGATTTGCAACGAATGTGCACGATAACGTTGCAACGAATGTGCAACGAATGTGAATGGTAATAATTTTGAAAAAAAATTCCATGTAAAAAATAAATGTGTAAAAATATTTTCATTTTTTTTGGTGCTCACTACGTCCACACGGATTGAGATATCGTGTTTAGAATTTGAAAGATTGAATAGAAAGCACTAGAGAACGTTTGTACACATCAATATGTTTATAATTTCAAGGAAATTTCATTTATAAATTGATAGAATACCATTCGAGTTGCAGCACGTGCAGGTAATTTTTGGTTTGATGCATTTCAGATTTTCTGATTCACGTATGTTGATAACTGACACAAATTTTGGATTAAGTCGTCTGAACATTCAAAAAAATAATATAAACAATAACACTTGCACATTCATTTCAAATAAAAAAATAAGTATCTGCACACACGTAACCTGTCATTATTTTTGGAACATTTCAACGTCGGTAAAGTAGAGATCACATAACCAAGCTCGGTTATGAAATTTTCCACATTTATTTTTTACATGGAAAATTTTTTTCAAAATTATTACTGAAACTAAATATACAAACGCAATTTATGGACTCATTATCTTTATTCCAAATTTTGAGAGCAATACATCATTGCGTTTGGACATGGTGAACACCAAAAAAAGTTTCATAACCAAAAGGACTGTTTTGGTCACGTGATCGCCGGAGAGCATGCCCTTAAATGGAAATAAATTAAGACAAGCTGTATAGATACATAGGCGATAAAACCCTTCCTTAAGGGGTCTTCAAACACCTCCTAAAATTCAGTAAATTTGGGGAGGGAGCTTGAGTCGCCATCTTCCGGAATTGCGGCTTATTTCACGTTTTTGGATTAAACATTGAACATTTTTGGAAGTTTTTCTTTCTGCATTTGCAAGCAATTGCCTCAGTGAGAACGAGTGCCGTTTATTGTTTCGAGCATGGCTGAAGGTAGTCTTTCGTGCAATATCAATAATTTTGAGCAAAATATATATACAGCACTGTAGCTACATTATTTATATAATACTACAAATTATTTTCACCGTGTTCAACGCTTAGTTTGAAGACTATGCTTTCATTTCTCGAAGTAGGGACTTCCTCATGTACATTTTTCTCATGTCTCAACAATGAATCTGCAAATTTTCGAAATTCTTAAAAAATTTTTTCTTCTCAGAAACGGCCTTTTTCTAGATCTATCTCAAAATTGTCAGAAAATCCGTGTTAAGCCTGAAGGGGGGTGGGGGTGAAGTAATAACGATGTATTTATTGCAGGCCCACTGTTTTCTTCAAATGGTAGAAGACATAATTCACCCACCGTAAATTAACCTTAACTCCTTCCATATGCTTGAAGGGCGCCAAGTATAAACTTCAAAAAATTCTGTCTGCGAAGAAATTGAAAAAAATCTTTGGATTAGCCTTCCTATTCAAAAAATATATTTTTTAAATCATGTTTGATTATTAGGATTTTACATTAATTTATACCAGAGAAGTCTTTAATATATTGCGTAATGCTTTTTTCATTGTTACATAGCTTTCAGTCATCTGAATTGTTTACCATACATTAAACGGTTTTTACCAGGATAATCCATGTATTCGTTTTCCAAATATTCTGGAAATTACTTTCAGCCGCCACAGAAGAAATAACAGTTTTCATGTCAATCAATCATATTTTAGAAAAACTCATTTTTGATCAAGTTAACATTTTTTGAAACATTGACAAAAATATTACATTTTTTCGCAATTGGTTAGTGGTCTATTCAATAGACCACGGTCACGAAGCCAGAGGCGACTATCGACGTCCCTCTTTCGCCAAAGCAAATACGTGAGTGCAAGCAAGAGAGTAACGGGCTTACGTACAGTCAAGCATAGTACTTTCTATTATTGTAAAAGAATATTTTTCGACAATATTTCACTTCTGTTAAACGTGTTTTTTGTACCAGAAAAAAATCATATCATTGCTGACTTCTGTATGAAGCATTTCAAAGGTGTTCTAATCATCCTATCAAAATTCAGTAATCACCAGATTAAAATTCAGCTGATAATCAAGCTATCAAGTGAAATTAAAACTTTCCTTCAACACGCCTCTTAAATACTTCTTGCTGCATTCTCACTGTTATTTATAGAGAAAGTAATTTGAAAATAATAATTGGGAAGATAATCTTAGAAGAAGAGAAAATTATTAACATTTCATAAAATGATTCAGATTAATACTTTAAGGGAATGGAGTAAAATAAGAATTTTGTTACCTCTTTTCGTCTCCCATCGATATCATGTAACGTCTTTTGAACGCGTTTTTTGTAACAGAAAAAAATCATATCAATTTTCATTAGGAATCTGTGTTATCATCGGAGATGGTAACTGGTTAGAGCACCTGACCGGACATCAGTTGACCTGGTGTTCGAATCCCAGCGAAGTGAAAGGAGAAGATCTTTTTTCCTGAATAAAGGGCCTAGCCCGTTAAGCAGGTCAAAAATGCCCTTGGCTGGAATCAAATTTTCAATGAGCCCTTTTCTGGGACTTGGAATCTTAACTTTTTTCCCGGTTTTTGAACCCCCATCACCACCCCCATAGCTAACTTTTAGAATTTTTTCAGATTTTTAATCAATGTGGAGGGTAGTTTTTTTAAATTAAAACTTTCACAGATGGCAGATACCCTTAATAAGAAGAACCATTGGTAAGTATTGGATGCAGTACTTTTTTCCCGAAAAAGTGTTGGCTTTCAAATACTTATTCACAAAAAAGTCTTAGATCTGATACTTACCAATACTTCTTTTTCATAAGGGTATAATGGATTAATAATGAAATGCTGAATATTACTCATGATCAAATGCTATATTTTTTATGTTTCTGAATGTTTTAATTATTGTGTGAAACGGAAATTCTTTATAAAAGTTTTGGATGAATCATCGTCGCTATCCTCATTAATTACTGGCCCCATTTTATGTTGTACGAACAGTTTGCTCAATATTTCTGCTGGTCGAACGATTTTCGACAACTATCGAGCATGGGATAGATATAGTAAATCACAGCAGCAGCATGTGAGCAGCAACCGATTGTACGATTAGCATTTTCGCACTCACAATAATATTGTTAAATTCCTTCGAAACCAATGGAATCAGGCGTGTATTCAACAACACACTTAGAACGCCGATGATTCATATGGCGTGACTGAACTTCTACTTTCAAAATGTTCGCGGTTTCTTTAGCGCAGCAAATGTTAATTTTGTTGTCATTGTCCACCAATTCAGCTAAATACGATACAGCTTGACTGAGTTGATACGAACCCGTGCACAATATTTCGAGATCGTGGATGGTGATTCCCGAAAAATCTCGCGCATCCGATGAACATATACTATATGTTTGAAAGAAATCTTTCGCCTACTCCATCGTTTTTCTTGAACTTCTTGAGCCAAAATATTCTCGGAATCATTAGTTGATTTCAAACGCTATACAATGGACACGCCATTTCCCATATCAAAAAATTTTCGGCCAACAAAAATTTTCGAAAATTTGAATTTCTCTCAAAAATTTGAATTTCACGCCAAAACACTGGAAAATTTTTTTTTGAGGTGTATTCTAATTATTTGTTTTTTACTAACTTTTTTCAGATTTTTCTATTACACAGATGTGTCACAAAAAAATAAAAACCATTAAACACATTTGTAGCCACCATGACTATGGGGGTGGTGATGGGGGTTCAAAAATCCAGGGAAAAAGTTATTAAATTATGAATTTTCCACTGGACATTTTAGTCTTAAAAAATTCATATATTTGTTAAAAATGCAACTATTTTGGTAGAAGCTGATTTGTTGAAATTTTTTTTTCTGTTGAAAATTTAATTAAACGGTTCAAAGTTGAACTACTTTGTTGAAAATTCAGTTATTTGGTTGAAGATTCGTAATTTTTGTTGAAAATTCATTTTCCCGGTTGAAAATATAAATATTTTGTTTCAAATTTGTTTTTTTTGGGTAGGAAATTAAAATATTTTGGTAGAAGATGAAACTATTTGGTTGATTAGTACCTTTTTTGTTGAGAATTGAAATCTTATATTGAAAATTTGTCTTTTTTAGTTAAAAATTTAACTATTTGTATGAAAGTTGAACTACTTTCTTAAAAAGACTGTTTCAATCCTAGGTACAGAACATATTATTTTATAAATTATATTTTGATTTTTAAATTCTAAAATTAAGGAAGTGCCATAAGTAAGTTTTGAAGTGACTTAAAGTTTCTTTATCTAGTAACTGTAACTAGTTATTTAAAGCTTCATTGTAAGCCTACTTTTATTCTTGTGATTACTGAATTTTCATAGGATCATTAGATCAGCTTTGGAATGCATCGTACAAAAATCACTAATGATATGATGTTTGTCTGAAACAAAAAACGCGTTTAACAGACGTGAAATATTGCCAAAGAATATCCAGGCTTGACTTGGATTTTCTGAAAATTTTGACATAGGGCCAGAAAGAGGCCGTTTCTAATGAAAAAAATTGTTTACGAATTTCGAAAATTTGCAGATGCGTTGTTGAGACATGAGGAAAGTCCATGAGGAAGTCCCTACTTCGAGAAATGACAGTATTAAATGCATAATATAGCTAATACAGCAAAATTATTGATATTGCACGATAGATTACCTTCAGCAATGTTCGAGACAATGAACTGCACTCGTGTTCACTGCGGCGATCGGTTACAAATGTAAAAAGAAAAAACTTCCAAAAATGTTCAAACTTTTCCATTTTCCAGACAAACTGCTCACTTTATGGCAATGTTTCATACAACCTTTTTTATGCAGAAGAAGACATAGATTGTTTCATTGTATGACTATTTTTGCGCTAAAGACAGCCGTTTCCAAGGAAAATCTAAAAACGTGAAATAAGCCGCCATGTTGGAAGATGGCGGCTCGAGCTCCCCCCAAATTTACTGAATTTCGGTAGGTGTTTCAAGACCCCCTAAGAAAGGGTTTTAACACCTATGTAGCTTGTTACAATTTATTTCCATTAATGTACCCTCTTTCAGCTTCGTTGACTGGCCTACAATATTTCGGGTCACTCGGCCCTGCTTCTACGGCGATCTACGGGAGCGGTTAGTGGTACGAGACGCTTTGGTCAGACATTGCTTGACTGGCCGAAGTCGTTGGTATTACAGAATGAGAACATACAGTATTAATTATAATTCGGTATCACCACGAAAAAAACATTCTTGATGAAGTATTACGTATTTGGCATCATTTGTGCCAAAATTTTTTATCAAACTACTGTACTCAATACAAAAATTACAACTAAATGGATTTTCCTATTTTAAGGAATACAAATTGTGCACTACTTTATTATACGCATACTTTTATAATTCGTAAATGCTAACTTATAACTATAAACAAAGTTAAGGTAATTTAAATATTTTACATATTTTCAAAACTATAAAAATTGATTGAATAACTCAAATTGAGAAACAAATAGATACTTAAACATGTCAAAGTTTGTTGAAAAAATTCAAAAAAAGGACCCATTTATCGTGTTTTCCCTGAAAAGATGTATTGAAATGAAGGCATATTGTTTAAACAATTAAAAAATGACATAAACATGCATTTGTATTCTTGACACTGATAAATAAAATCATGACATGAAAAAATACTATAATTCACAAACTTTTAGAGAAAAAAATTATTTGGACAATTTTTGATTATTCAAACAATGAGAAATTAGGTTAAAAATTAAGAGTGACATTAGTTAACAAAAAGGTACATCAGAATATCCAAATTTGTGGGAAAATTCCTAAAGGAAAAAGGAATCCGTTCTTCCTGTTTTGTACCAATGAGCTATGCATTCAGACATGTCAGTGATGTTTAAATAGTTCAAAAATTATATAAACAGATAAAATGATTTATATTCATAATGTGAAGATAATGCTCGAAATTTTCTAATTTTTTTCAGAAATATTCGCTTGAACTTGATCTTCTTTTTGGGGCCCTGAAAAACTGTGCCAGAGGCTGACTCAATTAGCTCAATTCTGATAAATGAAAATGCAATAATAATTCACGAAAAAAATTTTAAATCGTGATCAGTTGTAATATCTCCCGAAGAACGAAATAAAATAATGAACGCTTACGATTGACATCCATGAGTATAGATCAATATTTACTACTTACGTAATTTTATTTCAATTTCTGATAAAACTCATGTTATATCAGTTGATATTCATGTTAAAATAAAGAAATGTGTGATCAATTGTAATCATGAATACATATTAATTATTTATAAAGTAATAATTCATATTAATAATTAATTTGTAAATTACTGAGTTATTTGCTTGTTATTAAATAATAATATTTAGTTGTGTTGTTAGCAGGCGCAGAGTATTACTTTACCTGTGTTCAATTTTACGTTTTTAACATTACTTGGAAGTTTTATAATAATTTACCTTCATAATTATAAATCATGATCAGTTGTAATTTCTCACGAAAAACTCAATGAAATTGCAAAATCGTTTCGAGATATAAAATAAAGAGATTTTATGAAGTTCAATCCTTTAATTTATTTGTTTCTTATACAATTATATACTTCAATAATTAATGCTTATAATCGACACCCATCAGTACAGGTCAATATTTAAGATTCACTTAATTATATTCCCAAGTATTACTCATTTCACACTATTTAATATTTATATCAATATGAAGAAATGTATATCCAATTGTAATTGTAATGAAATATGAATTATTCATAAATTTACCAATAGTATTATATATAATATTCATTTGTTTTATGCAAAAATGTATTAAAAAAATGAAGTCGGTAGACCTAAAAGTTTTTGCCCTAGTCGTGGTAACGGACGGATAGCCATTTTCAGACTACATAAGGGTTTCCTACAAAACACTAAAATCTGATAAGGGTTCACTTTTTTATGAATCGCCAAAGTATAAATTTTGATACTACCTAATTTTTCACATTGACAATTTTAAGATTTTAAGAGTGAGTGGCGAGAGATCACTTTTATTTATAGATTATAAATTTAACAAGTCCCCGAGCAAAAAATTTTAAAACTACAAAACTTCCAATTTTAAAATTTGAAAACGCAGTTCTTGCATAGTAGTTTATCTCTCATATTCTGTAAATATAGAGTATTTAGACATACCAGACTACATACGTGCGCCCGAACATTCGTATTACAATTATTTTGGTTATTATTTTATTTTAATAAATATTTGTATAATGTTGATTATATAATTTTGTTGTATATTATAATTAAAAAATTTAGTACAATAATTAAATGTACCGCCATGTTTGATTTTGGATCATTTGTGACAACAAAATCGTCATTAAATTTAGTTTTTATATTTTATTTATTTTTTAGCGAGTTTCTACTGAATTTTTATAAACTGAGCGTAAAATGCTTTGACGAACCCCATATTCATTTGAAGTATTTTCTCACATTCTGTATATTATTTACTTGCAAATTTCGATAATCATTACACTCAACAAAATGTTTGCTTGAATTAAACAAACTCTTTTTTTGATATAGGGCCAAAGAAATATTTGATTCATCCAAACAAAACTTATTTGACTCAAACGGAACGTTGTTTAATTTAAACAAATTTAATTTGAATCAAACAAATTCTAGCGTCTATATAGGGTGAAACTAATTTTTGTTGGATGCAAACAAATATTTTTATGAGTGTACTCATACACGAGCTTGTGTTTTTATTGTAGCTGGTTCCTCGCGAGATTGATCTACAGCTTTTCTTTTTACACTTACTTAAATGGATTGACTTTGCAAAGTTTGTTTATATACATGATCATGATTATGATTTAAATTGCTAAGAAGACTGTTAATAGTTCCTGAAGATTCCCTCAAAGCACGAAAAAAGATTAGCATTTTTTCATCACACCTCCATCTTCATTCTCCCTTTTCTTTAAATTTACTAAAGTGGAATTTGAAGTCAGTTACAATTTTAATGGTTTTAACTTTCTACGACGTCCCTTTAATAGCAACTAATGTAGCTCTCGAAGACATTTTTCTTCCAAAGTGCAAATGCTATCCAAGTCGAGCTTTTTACTACAGCAGAGTAGATGACAAAATTAACTTGCATTAAAAATCAATAAAGGAAGACGAAAGAGGCCAGTATGCGGAATGAAAACTGTTCAAAGGATAATTTTGATCATTGTGATTGGTTAGGCAATAAACAAAATTTATGAATTTGATTGATGAATTTCCAGGTTTGAATGTCAGAGAAATATTATCAGAACCATGAATAAAATTACGCGAATAAGAATGTAATAGTTTTTGCAGATACCATCGGCCAATGCACCAATTCTATAGATAAACGAATGTATCAATGCATGTGAATTCGCAAATTTAACAAGTTTGGAATTTCAATGTTTCAAAACTAGATTCCTTGCAAGTTTTTATTCTCAAATTTACCAAATTTACTAAGTTTGAAATTCTAAAGTTCCAAAACTGGGCTCTCTGCGAATTTATTTACGAATTCTAAGTTTAGAAAGTCGCCAAACTATAAAATTCGAGATTACCAAATTTTCCAGGTTAAAAATTCTAAAATATGATCAGTTCTTGAGATGGGCAACAAGCTCCAACACTTAAAGGATTTGTAGGAACGGGTACTATTAAGAATTTTGTTTCTTTTTTTGATTTACCATCACAGAAGATGTGCAAGAATCAAATTGAGCTAGAAATTCGCATCAAAGTGTTGCGCAATTGGTAATTCTCATTTGCTACATATTTATACATATTGCAACGTTTTAATATCCTGCGGTTTCGGAAACGTCTATTTCACAATGACTGATGTTAGGATGAACTGTACTCCTAACGAAAAAAGGCAACTTATGTATGTATTTATTCTCGCCCTTTTACGGGTTTGAGGGCCTCCGCTCCCTTTACAGTACGTTACAAAACCACTTATACTACCTTAATAATACTTACTACCCAAACAATAATATTTTACTAATATTAACTTATATGCTATCGCTTTGTCTTAACAAAATTAATCTCGAGATTTGCTGACTATTGAGTTTCCTGGGCTTCCGTTTCCTCTTACCATTTCCTTTACCATGATTTAAAAGCTTTATTTAATTTACTGTCCTTGTATAGGAGTGCGCGATTGGCCTTTCCCTACTGTATACCCCTTACTCTCTCTCATTTCTTCCAGTCTCATCATCCAGCTTGCTCCTTGTCCACTTCCATCCAAGATCCACCTTACCCTGTCATCCACACTCTCACCACCTGTTTCATCCCCCGTACATCTCTCTAAAACATGTCCCCATGATTCTATCTCGTAATGACAGACTCTACATCTTCTTTCCTCTTCATCCATCCAGTACGTACACTCTCCTATTCCTTCTCCCAACCTAAATCGTATCACGTGGTTCCATTTACTCTTCTTTTTAACCCTTCTTAAATATTCTGGTTCTCCTTCAGCCTTCACTACCTTATACCACCTATTATACTTAGATTCCACGATCTTTTTCCATCTCCCCCCCCCCTCCTTAATTATCAGTTCATTCTCTAACTCTTGACATACTCTGACATCTGCTCTTATATCGCATTCTCTCCTCCTTTGTTGTCTCTCTTCCTCGCACCTTGATCCTTCTGTGTTACCCCTAGTCTCTTTGTTTACCCATCTCAAGAATCTCTCCTGCATACTTTCCACCCTTTTGTGCTCCTTCCATCCCCAGATCTTCACCTCGTAACTTAGGACTGACCACACCAAAGCATCAAACATCCACAGTCTCATCTTTCCGTCATCTTTAAACCTTATCTTCCCTATGCCCCACACCTGCCCCATTACTTTAGTTGCACATTTTATCCTTCTCCTCACCTGTAGTTCAAATCCTCCTTTCGACTCAAACCAGAAGCCTAGGTAACTGAATTCCTTGACCTGTTCCACTTTCTCCCCGTAAATCTTCCATTAATATTCTATCTTTGTCCATCTCTTCCTAAAAATCATCACCTTCGTCTTCTTTACATTTACCGTTAAGTCTTTAATTCTCACATACTCCTCAAACTTTCTTCTCCAGTTTCTCCTCTAGATCTGCCAACAAGAGGCCGAATAGTAGTGGGCTCAATGGACACCCTTGCCTGAGCCCCCTTCCACTCAAAAAAATCTTCCCTTTTTGTTTTCCAATCCTCACCCATATCTTAGTCTCTTCGAATATCTCCTTTATCCTCTCGACCAACCCTTCATCCACCCCCTTCTCTGTCATAGCCTGCCATAGCACATTTCTGTTTACCGAGTCAAATGCCGCTTTAAAGTCGACAAATAAGGCCACTGACTTCCCTTTCTTCCTCCCTAAGTTCCTATACACTAGATAATTTAGTACGTAGATGTTGTCTACTGTTCCCATCCCTTTCCTGAGGCCCGTCTGTTTGTGTGGAATAATCCCCTTCTCTTCCACCTCTTTTTCTAATCTCTTTCTGAGAATCTTCGTATATATTTTGTAGCCGACCGACATAAGTGTGATTTCCCTATACTCCTCCACCTTCTTGCTCTCTCATTTTTTTAATATCGGCACTACCAACTCTGTCCTTCATTCCTTAGGCCACCTCTCTCCTTTCCATACCTTATTACATACCTCCCACATTTCCTGTCTCACACCCCTTCTCCTCCATACCTCAAAGCCTCGTTCTCAATATCTCCCTCACCTGTTGCCTTGTTTCTTTTCAGCCTCCGTATCACTATATTAAATTCCTTTCTACTCATCCCGTTATTGCTATCATCTTCCCCTTCTATTACCTTCCTCTTTCCGCCCAGCACCTTATTTTCCACTCCTCCCAATAGTCGCTTAAAGTACGGGGTCCACTCATCCATCTCGATTTCCTCATTGATGCCCGACCGTCCTCTTCATTTCCTATTGATCAACTTCCATCACCTCCCTTCCCTGGTTGATTTTTCCACCTCTTCCATATACCTGCTTTTCTCTAACTGCCTTTTATCACTTGAAAATCTTTCATGTTCTCTCTTTCTCCTATTATATTCCTGTTTCCCTATCTCCCCTTTCCTCCACTTTTTTAAATTTTTCTTCATTCCACCCTTACTCTCCTTACATTCTGCATCCCACCAACCCCTCTTCATTCCCTCTTCTTCTCTTGGCCTTACCTCCTCTTTTATCCTCTCTGTTAGTTCTTTTAGCTTTTCAAGGCGCGCGTCGATGTCTTCCCCTTTTAGTCCTCTAATCTCCTCGTTCTCCATTCTTTCTTTGAATTCTCTCAATTTATCCTCCCCCCATCTACCCATTTTTACTTTCCTTTCGCCAGTTCAATGTCGCTATTAGCGGCAAGTTTCCTGAGCCTATTTCATAACCTACTTTCATTTTATCCATTCTCTTCCTCATTCTTTCTTCTGCTAGAATGTAATCTATCACTGTCTCCCCTTTACCTATAAAAGTAATTTCCCCTTCTTCATCTCCCCTTATATTCCCGTTGCAGATACACCACCCCTCCTCTCCTAATAGGTTCGAAAGAGTCTTACCTTCCCGATCTATCTCCCAGTGCTTTGAATTTCTTCGAGAAGTTTTGCTTCCTTCATCCCATATCTCCCCCCTTCCGCTAACTCTCCTGCCCACGCGTTTAAGTCTCCTATCAAGACCAACTCTTCATTCCTTTCCTCAATCCGTTCCCTTAATACTCTCCATCCTTCCTCTTCTCCATTCCTTCTATACACATAAACGATCGCCACCCGCTCTTTTCCTACCTTTATTCTTCTCACCATCACGCACTCCTGCTTTTCGTCTCGCTCTTCCACTCTTTCATTTCTCATCAGCTCCTTTTTCAACCCCTGACACCATTTCTGCTATCGCTCTTTCCTTTTCATGTTCTTTCCTCGCTTTTTACATTTTCCACACATACCCCTTCGGCAACTTTCGTTTCAAGCCTTTCCAATCCTTTTCGTCAATCCACGTTTCACTCAGCATTACCACGTACCATTTTCCAATAGCCTCCAAGAACCTTCGTCCTCCCCCCTCCTCCTTCCCTTGCTCAGTTTTTCTTCTCTGGTGGCCTTTTGTCGTTTTAAAACATCTCCGTGATACTTGCATTTCCCTTTTCCTCTCTCTTGCCTCCTTCATTCACTATCCGTTTCCTACCCTCTCTCAGATCTTCTACTTTATCGTCCCAAATTCATATATCTCTATTCACCGATATCCTATCTCTCCCAATTCTTACCATATTACCTTTACTTCTCTCAGTCCATGCCTTTCTGTCGATTATCCACTTTCTTCTCCTTTCCCGCCACGTCAGATCTTGTACGATTCTTCCTTTTTCTCCTCTCAATAACTTCTTCTTCTCCATAACTTCATATTTATTCTCCTCACTTCCCAATTTCACCTTAAAACATACATGCTTTTCCCTCTTCCTCCCCTCCTAATCTTCTTATCCCTTCCACTCTAACTTGTGCGCCTATGTCTCTCATCAGCTTCCCAATCTCTTCCTCTCCCTCTTCCTTTTCACTGTCCACTTTCAAACTCTTCACTATTATATTCTTTTTCCTCATCGCTCTCTCTTCCCCTTCTATTCTTCTTTCAACCTCAATCAGTCTCAAGCGCCACCTTTCATTCTGCTCATGCATAACTCCCTTACACTCTCTCGCTTCTTTCCAACTCCCTTTCTTTGCCGCCTTGTGCTCATTCCTTAGTTCGAGTTTGTTCACTCTCTCTTCTAGCAATTTCATATCCCTTTTTCTAACCCCTTCAATCTCTCTCTGCCTATTTTTTATGCTTTCCAATTTGTTCCATACCTTCTCTTTCCCTCCTTTCCATAATTCATCCCATTCTTCCCACTTTCGCATCACTTTTCTTACTTCGTCTTTTACCTCCTCCCATTGCCTCTGCATATCATTAAGACTTTCGCATGTCTTATCCAATCTTCCACAAGTCTCCTCTGTAAATCGCTTTATAAAAGCTTCTAATTTTCCCAACATATTCCCTTCATCCCTATCCCTATCCGTTGTTCTTTTTTTGTTTTAACTTTTTTAATTTCATTGCCTCTCTCCGCATCTTCGCCCACCCGTTCTCTTTTCCTTTTATCATCCCCCGTTTTCTCCCCTTCACTATCCATGCTCTCGCTGCTAATCGCTCTTGCCGACTGTTGCCACCTGTTTAGAAAATCCCTCGACCCCGTACTCCTTGATCTAAGTCTTTCTAAATTGAGCGTCCCCATGCAAGAACGAGACATAGATTTTTCTAGCGCGGTGGCGTTGGCCCCTGACTCCTGAAAATCGCAATACGAAATTTTGAATTTTAAAAAATAGATTATTGTAGATAAAAAATTATATATATAGGTGGAATTGACATACTTCAGACCAAAAAAGATAATATATATAGAAATATATAAAAGATAATAATTATTGTAGATAATTATATTCCGCATCATATCTTTTTCAGATTGTTCAAAAATTGCAAAAACTTTTTTTTTAACAGTCAATTTTTAATTCGATTTTTGTCTTCAACTCGTGCTCAAATCCACAGTTTTTGGAATTTCTTTATGAAATTCATAGAAAGCATCCCTCATAGTGTTATTGTTATAACGGTTGGCGATAAAAATTTTCAACTTTATTTATAACAATATAGTTTGAGCAAACAAAAACTTCCTGTGGAGAAGTTGTTCAAAAAAGTACAAAGAAGTTTTCTGCAAACGCTTTTTAAAAATAATTTATTAGGTAAAACACTATAAACGCTAAACTGTAAGCGCGCGACTGATCTTCTATGCGTGGATTATGCTGAATCGAGACGCCTCGACGTTTACGCGGGTTATAGGGAGTGAGGCTTAAAAATAAATAATAAGACTTCAATTGACATAAAATATATTTAATTTTTATTCATTCAGCGAATATTTATGTTTATAATAATTTACATAAATTGAAGTAGAGATGTACTCTTCGCCCTGCGTTAAACAAATTTTCTTTTGAAAAGCCTTATTACAGAATTATTATTGAAATTATTACCGAAACACGCTTTTATCACGATATCTGTACAGAAGTTCAAAATTGAAAAAAACGGAAACCTTTTTTTTCAGCTTCTATCGAAAGAGAAAAAAACTAAACTCTATTTCTATATGTTTTTTTAACATTTCTAGCCCACGCTTCTTCATTTGTCGTTCGTTTCCTCCCTCTATAAGAACCTTGAGATTCGCTTTCCATTATAGGAATTTAAGAATTCGTTTTGATAATATTTTTATTATTATACATTATAAATTTTATTTTCACTGAAGTTAAAACTCGCAATACGAGTACGAAGCGCGCAATTCAGTACACAGAATAGAAATGATCTATTTTGTTTTAGCAGAAAACTGCACTGTTTTCGCTACGTATGGGATAAAAAAGGCTGAAGGGCGTTTGACGGTCATCTAACACGTGAATAATCCTCCTATATTACATTTCGAGTTCATCGTACCACCGTATGAGGAAAGACGTTTCGACTCGGCATAATACATGCATAGAAGATCAGTCGCGCGCTTAAAGTATAGCGTTCACAGTTTTTTACCTATTAATTTATTTTGAAGAAGCCTTTGCAGAAAACTTCTTTGTACATATTTGAACAACTTCTCCGCAGCAAGTTTTTGTTTGCTCAATCTTTTCTCGATAAACGAAACGCTCAAACGTTCTGTAGAACGAATTATGCAATAGCCTAGAAAATAATTTTCTATATTGTTATAAATAAAGTTCAAAAGTTTTATCGCTAATCCTCATAACAAGAACACTATAAGGAATGCTTCCCATGAATTTTGTAATGAAATTTTAAAAAAACTGTGGATTTGAGCACGAGTTGAAGACAAAAATCAAATTGAAAATTGACTTTATAAAAAAAAGTTTTTCGCAATTTTTCAAAAATCTAAAAAAAATATGATTTTCTTGCAAAGGAAAAAAATATGCGGAATGAAATTATCTACAATAATTCTTGTTCTAAAATTAAAAATTTCGTATTTCGATTTTCAGTCATCAGGGGCCAACGCCACAGCGCTAGAAAAATGTGTCTTGTTCTTGCATGGGGACACTCAATTAGCGGGCCTCCCGCGCGTCCCGCGCCTATGCCACTTCCACGACTCGACTCCGCCGTTGCTACGGGATTCAAAGGCGTAGCGAACGTATCATCTGCGTTCCCCTCACTGCTTGCCTCGTCTACAATGCTACTCTCTCTCTCTTTACTATCGCTATCTCTATTCGCTTCACTCTTCTCACCAGATTCGCTCTGTCTCCTGGAAACGCGCTGTGGACTGTGCGTAACCGGCATGCTGCTATGCCGTGTTAACCGATCGTTAGCCTCAACTCCCCCTCCCCTGTCATCACCCTTCCCACCCCTCACTTTCTATCACAACCCCAAACTTTAAAAAAATTACCCAAAACTCACCTTCTTATCCTGATTTCTTTTGGCAATGTTCGGCCACCTCTACTCCTTCCCCCTTCACACCCTTCGAACTCCTACTTCCTTCCAAAAAACCCAAAAAACCCAGAGAATTACAGGCCTATAACTTGTTTGAAAACACTGTATGAGAACTTAACAGCTGTCCTAAACAGCAGGATTGTTCAAAGAATTGAGCCTGTGTGTCGAGAGATGTACGAACAACGTGGCTCGAAAAAAGGCGTAGCAGGCTGTCGAAAGAACCTGCTGATCGACAGGTGTGCCTGTCAAGACACTGTAGCTCATCAGCGCGTGCTGTCAATAGCCTGGATTGACTATCGGAAAGCTTTCGATTCAGCCTCTCATAGACTTATCATCTGTCTGTTGAAGAGCTTGAAGGTGCATCCACACATAATGAGATGCATAGAGAGATTAATGCCCCTTTGGAAAACTAGATTTACTATCTTATCTGGAAATTATCGTGTGACAACGGAAGACGTCACCTTCTAAATCGGACCTTTGATTTTTTGTATCACATTTTTCCCTCTATCTCTTGCACTACGAAATTCTTCTGAATACCTTCGTGACGATACTAATCAGCGCGAGCATAAGGTCACTCATGTATTTTATATGGATTACATGAAGATCTATGCCTCTGTTATAAGCAAACTTGAAAATTCTATAAATATCGTCAAGAAGTACACAGGAGACATTGGGATGGAGTTTGGAATTCACAAGTATGTATGCTAAAATTCATCTGGAAAAGGTAAAGATTATTGGCGTCCCCAAAGACCATGAGCTTTTGGATATAAGTGTTATTAGACATCTTAATACTGGAGAGACTTATACATACCTGGGCGTCTCTCAAAGCCGCATTCAGGATGTAACATCAGTGAAAGAGTCTCTCCGAAGCAGATACAAGCATCTTCTTTGACAGATTTGGTCTTCCAATCTGTCGGCATTGAATGAGGTATCTGCGAGTAACGCGCTTGCCGTCTCGGTTCTACTCTACTCGTTTGGGATGGTTCAATGGACGAAGAACGAGCATAGGGCCCTCGAGATCACCACACGTAAGATCATGCATATGACGCTTTCCACGTCAAAAAAATCAATCTTGGCAGCCATCTCATCGATTTTAATGAAACCCAGTGTTGTTGTGATACTTTATGGGTAATGTTTTTCGGCCGAAGGATTTTCAAAAATTTTGAAAATTCTGGGCGTGACGCCATTTTGAAATTTGAGGTCGACATTTTTTTAAATTGTAATATTTCCGACAATTTTCTTCGGATTTCAATTAAACTTATAGGCATTTTGTAAAAAAAGATGCTGTTTTATATAAAATATGAATAAAAAAAAAATTTCAAAATTTTCACCAAAAAAAACTCAAAAAAATTTTTTGATTCGATTTTTGACGAATTTCGCTATTTTTTATTTTTCATTTTTTCCTAGAATAATATTCCTTTCTCTTTTATCTTTCATTTCAGAAAAAAAACTTGATGGACACTCATCTGGTTCGCGAGTTATGAATATTTAAAGAGCGGCATTCCACTCCAATGCTTGTGCCGCGCAGCAGCTAAGCGGGTAGTGCAGACATTGTTATTGAACGATGCACCGCTGCAACGCTGCAGTCTCGGACTAGTGTACTCAATCCAGCGGTGTTGATAAACAAATTTTTGGTACAAGCAGACACTGATGTACAATTCTACTATGCTTTTTGGATACTATTGTTGTTGACAGAGTTGAGTACGATATTCCTTAGTCAGCATTAATAGAGTTACATGTAGTGTACACAAATAGTTTCTCTAAGCTTTTAATAAGTGTCTGTAAAAAAATTGATTTGCTCACGTGTTCGCGTTATTGGATATACCTTTAAATTTCTCACTGACAGTGTGTTTTCCATAAGTGACAAGTTTATTAGTTAGTAACAGCATTCTCGAATGAACTTTATAAGTGGCTTAATCGAACATACGTTATTATATTTTAAACTTTCAATCGAAGTCTGTAAAAATTCTTAGCTGTAAAATACTATAAGAAATAGGTAAAATGGCTCCGTTTTCTCGGTGTTGTAATCCTTTTAGTAAAAAAAGACACTGCAAAAATTTGAATATGTCAGTACTTCGCAAAATTACAAAAGAACTTTGTAAAAGAATAGATATTAATGAAGCCAAAGAGGGGCAGCTTATATGCAATTCATGTCGTCTTCATCCCCCAAAAACCAATCACAATGTAAAAGCTGTTTTAGGAAACTCTGCACCACCCCCTTCTTCTTTACAGAACCGTATTGATGATCTTCCTCCAGTAGATCAGAATGAAAATTACCTCAGCAATGAATCAGAAAATGAAGTAGAAGGCGTGGTTTCTGGAGAAGTGGAAGACTTGTATCTGAATTCCGAGGATGAAAAATTAATAATAAAGCTCAACAAAATACTTGAAATTTTGCAAATTCCCCCAATTGAAAATCGGAAGGATCGAAGATCAATAAAAGCCCAAAAACGAAAGGTACAAGAAATAAGGGAAGCTATAGACTTTGAGCTGCAGAAAATATTTGAAGTTGTAAACAAAAACGAGAATGAAATAAATGAACTCGTTGAGGAGTTGAGAGAAAAAATCTCTGAAACAACAAAAAAATCAGGAAAAGTTCAGTTTTTAACGATGTTGCCAAGAAGTTGGGAAATTCGGCGTATACAACACACGTTTAGTGTTCCTTATAATATGGCTCGTTTGGCAAAAGTCATTCACACCGAACATGGAATCGGTTCATCTCCTAATCCTAAACTTGGAAAAAGACTATCTGAAGAGGCAGAAACGCTTGTTCATAATTTTTATCGCCACAGCGATTTTAGTCGGCAAATGCCTGGAAAAAATGATTACGTGTCAGTAAAGAAGAATGGAGTTCGAGTACATGAACAGAAACGACTACTCTTGGGAAATTTGAAGGAGTTATACGTAGCTTATAAAGAGAGATATCCTGACTGTAAGGTTGGGTTTTCCAAATTCGCGGGATTAAGACCAAAGGAATGCATTCTGGCGGGCGGTAATGGAACACATTCAGTTTGTGTGTGTAAAATTCATCAAAATATGAAACTGATGATAGCTGGAGCACGACTGAAAGAGCTTGCAGATGCACAACCTGGAAATGATTTTCTCGGATCGTATAAAGACATTTTAGGCACCATGGTATGCGAGAACCCAAAACCTGATTGCTCTTTAAATTATTGCAAAAATTGCCCTGGCATAATAATAGTAACAGAAAAGTTACATGAATTATTTGACAAAAATTGCATTGATAATGTCACGTACAAACGATGGACAAACACAGATCGCTCAATGTTAGAAACTATTGCAAACTCCGGCGACGAATACGTTCATGTAATTACAAAAAATTTACCTGATCTGTTGAAACATGATTTCCTAGCGAAGGTTCAAAGTAAATATATTGATGATACCAAACAATCCCTTCAAGCAGAAGTGTTTTTAGTTTTATGCGATTTTGGTGAAAATTTTACTAATGTAATTCAGGACGCCATCCAAAATCACTACTGGTGTCAGACACAAGTAACGATCCACCCCTTTGTTGTTTACCATAAAGAAAATGGGGAAGTAGTGCACGACAGTTTCATGATTATTTCGGATTGCCTTCACCACGATGCAACTGCCGTTAATTTGTTTTCAAAGAAAGTAATCACAG
Source organism: Andricus quercusramuli (assembly GCA_932178445.1). Lineage (NCBI taxonomy): Eukaryota > Metazoa > Arthropoda > Insecta > Hymenoptera > Cynipidae > Andricus > Andricus quercusramuli. Next base: position 25,638 of record CAKNXH010000816.1, on the reverse strand, counting down.
AACTAAAAAGTCGATACCACGTAGAAAAGTTAATACATTTCACCGATGGAGCTGGTTCGCAATATAAGAATAAATTTAATTTTCTTAATCTTGCGCACTTCAAAGAAGACTTCAAAATCAAAGGAGAATTGCATTTTTATGCCACTTCTCATGGAAAAGGGCCTTGTGACGGATTATCTGGAACACTAAAGCGCGAAGCTACAGCAGCGAGTCTGCGAAGACCACTAGATAATCAGATTACGATGGCATCCGCGTTGTACGATTGGGCCATCAGCGCTATGCCAAAAGTGAAATTCATTTTTTGTGCCACAAGCGAATATGAAAATCATGCGAAATTCCTTAGCGAGCGTTTTCTGAAAGCTCAGACAATTGATGGTACGAGAGGATTTCATTCCTTCATACCGATCAATAGCCATCAAATCCGTTGCAAAATATATTCTGCTGCTGCTGACACAACATCAAAAATATTTCAGATACAAAAATCTGCTCCTAAGCGAAAATATTCTAAGCAAGAGAGAAAAATAACTAAGTAAACAGGAATGCTTGAGACTGCAGCGTCTCAACGGTACATTGTGTAATGACAATGTCTGCACTACCCGCCTAGCTGCTGCGTAGCTCAAGCATTCGACTGGAATGTCGTTCTTTAAATATTCATAACTCGCGAACCAGATGAGTGTCCGTCAAGCTTTTTTTTTGAAATAAAAGATAAAAGAACAAGGAATATTATTCTAAGAAAAAATCAAAAATCAAAAATAGCGAAATTTGTCAAAAATAAAATCAAAAAATTTTTTTGAGTTTTTTTTTGTGAAAATTTTGAAATTTTTTTTTGTTCCATATTTTATATAAAACAGCATCTTGTTTTACAAAGTGCCTATAAGTTTCAATAAAATCCGAAAAAAATTGTCGGAAATATTACAATTCAAAAAAAAAAACCACCCCAAATTTCAAAATGGCGTCACGCCCAGAATTTTCAAAATTTTTGAAACAACAACACTGCGTTTCATTAAAATCGATGAGATGGCTGCCAAGATTGATTTTTTTGACGTGGAAAGCGTCATATGTGCGTGCGAAAGCGAGATTTTTCAGGACGAGCAATCGAAGTCGACCCGATATTCGCGCCTTTAAGGAGACAGGGAAGACTAAGGAAATCTTCCCTCTCCACTTGCCACTACATTCTCACGTATGTAGCGGCGCTGCTCACGGACGGGGTATAGATGAGACGCGGAGATGTAGTGGTGAGTGGTGGGAGGTGTTTCACGGGATCTCGAGCTCTCAAGCGAAAGCACGATTTCTCGGGTACCTATCAACTCAATTATTAGCAATAATGACGCTCGGAATTTTTTTTGATGGTTTCATTAAAAAGAGCAACTCAAAAACTATCGAAAGGTGCAAAAACCTCGATTTCGATTTTTTTAGAGTGAGCCCCTTTTCTTCGGCGCACGACACATATGCACAAAAGCTTGCATATCAATTCGTCAGTTCTGCGATCATACATCTCACCGAATTGTTCTAAGTACAGCTTACATAGTTGCAAATCACAGATATCCTCTCCTAAGAATGGTCAGGAACCACGAGATGATTGGAAAAGGAGCGTTCCTTTACAAAGACGCGGAGCAAGTGGCCGAAACTCTTGGCCGCTTGTGCGTGTATTACTGCATTTCGATACTTTAGTTCTAAACGCCAAAGTAAAGAAAGCAGACATTGAAAAATTTCACCAACAGCTACTGGACAAGAAAATGCACGGAAACTTTTACAGAAATGTAGAAAAACAGTATTTGCCGAAGGAGCAAACTTTTGCTTTCTTCAGATCATCAGAGCTTAATTCAGGTACAGAAGGTTTAATTAAATGTACCATCGGCATATAATTTCTTTGATTCGGCTATGCTATTCTAAATTATTTTTGGTAGGAAAATTATCATGTTTGATCTCGGATCATTTATAAGTACATAATAGTCATCAAATTTAGTTTTTATGTCTAATTACATTCTCATTCTAATGAGAAGGTATTGGTTTTATGTCTTTGACTTGGTCGGTTTTCATCAAATCTCCACGTTTTGAGACCCCCTGAGCTAGAAAAAAAGGTTTTTACCAAGGTGTATCTGTCTGTCTGTCTGTAGGCACGATAACTTTCAAAAAATGATCAGATTGGGTTGTGCTTCGGCACACTTCTTCAGGGCCTAAAAAGAAAGAACAAGTTTGTTAACCAGCTAATTTTGATCAAAAAGTGAGCGCATTTTGAAAATTGTTGAGACCATTTTTTTTCAAAATTCAAAAATTCTATGTACGGTCATTCATAGTACTCCAAAACTCAAATAATTTATCTCGATGACTTTTTTGAAAAAAAAAAAATTACCGGAGTTATAGCATTTTCAAAATTACATAAAACAAACGTAAATGAACATTTTATGCCGAAAATCGCACGATATGAAAAAAAGTCAAGAGGAGAAAAAATTTCTTTTTTGAACACCCTACAATATTTTCGTAACAACTTTTTGAATTTTTTGAAAAATCAAAAATCCAAATTTTGATCACACAAAAAAATAATGAAAAATCTGCCCGCTTCACGGGCACATTCTCATCGCGCGCTTTGAGCGCTTCGCGCGCGGCTCGCTTCGCTCGCAAGTTTGAGCGCGCCTAGGGCGCGCGACTGTTGGATCTCGCGCTTCGCGCTCTATTTTTCTATATTTTTGAACTTCGTGTTCGACTTTGATTGAAAGAAAAAGTTTATTTGCAAATATTATAAAATTATCAAAACCTCTGCATGTGAAGCGATTGTTAAATTTGTTTTTATTTTAGAATGAAATGGAACTTTATTTACTCAAGGTTCTATCGACCTTAAGGAACACATTCTCATCCAGACACTCGCGCTTCGCGCTCGATATGTGATTTGGAAATCATTTGAACCTTACGTTTCACGCTCTGTTCTGCACACCGTATGATAGAAATGAAAAAATCACGAATAAAACAAAAACTACGCATCCTATTAGAACACGATTTATAACAAATTTGTACCTCTTCTTTGGATGAACAAATTTTGTCTCTGTCATTTTTCTCGTAGCTTGTGTTATTCGTCTAAAAATTTAATTTTACTATTTCCAATGCTGTCTTTTACGAACAAAATAAAAACTACGCATCATATCAAAAAGTGAATAATGACAAATTTGAAGATCATTTTTGGGTGCATAATTTTTTTCTATTCATCTTTGGTATGTTAAGAAAATATTGTAGGGTGTTCAAAAAGAAACATTTTCCTCCTCTTGAGTTTTTTCCACATCGTGCTTTTTTCGGCATAAAATGTTCATTTACGTTTGTTTTTCGTAATTTTGAAAAGGCTATAACTCCGGTAATTTTCTTTTTATCCGAAAAAGTCATGAGGATAAATTGTTTGAGTTTTGGAGTACTATGAATAGCCGTACATAGAATCCAAAATAGCTGGTTAACGAACTTGTTGTTTCTTTTTAGGCCCTAAAGAAGTGTGCCAAAGCACAACCCAATCTGATTATTTTTTCGAAAGTTATCATGCCTGCAGACAGACAGACAGACATACAGACAGACAGACAGACAGACAGACAGACTACAGATAGACAGACACCTTGCTAAAAACCTTTTTTTTCCAGTTCAGGGGGTCTCAAAACGTGGAGATTTGATGAGAACTGACCAAGTCAAATTTTACATTAAACCAATACCTTCTCATTAGAATGAGAATGTAAAAATCAATAATTTCATTTTGCTGTCAAACTATGCAAGATACGACCAAAGATGAATGGAACAAAATTATGCACCCAAAAAAGATCTCCAAATTTGTTATTATTCACTTTTTGATATGATGCGTAGTTTTTGTTTTATTCGTAAAACACAGCATTGGAAATAGTAAAATTAAATTTTTAGACGAATAACACAAGCTACGAGAAAAATGACCGAGACAAAATTTGTTCATCCAAAGAAGAGGTACAAATTTGTTATAAATCATGTTCTGATAGGATGCGTAGTTTTTGTTTTATTCGTGACTTTTTCATTTCTATCATACGGTGCACAGAACCGAGCGTGGAACGCAAGGTTCAAATTATTTCTAAATCACATATCGAGCGCGAAGCGCGAGTGTCTGGATGAGAATGTGTTCTTTAAGGTCGATAGAATCTTGAGTAAATAAATTTCCATTTCATTCTAAAATAAAAACAAATTTAACAATCACTTCACATGTAGAGGTTTTGATAATTTTATAATATTTGCAAATAAGCTTTTTTTTCCATCAAAGTCGAACACTAAGTTCAAAAATCTAGAGAAATCGAGCGTAAAGTGCGATGTAAATACGTCCGAGCGCGTAGCGCGAGGTGTATACATAATCGAGCGTGAAGCGCGAGATAAATATATGATTGAGCGCGAAGCACGAGATCCAACAGTCGCGTGCCCTAGGCGCGCTCAAACTTGCGAGCGAAGCGAGCCGCGCGCGAAGCGCGCGATGAGAATGTGCCCACGATGCATGCAGATTTTTTATTTATTCTTTTGTGTGTTTTTACTGAATTTTTATGAATTAAGGGTAAAATTTTTCGTTCTCACATTTTTTATATTATTTACTTGCAAATTCTGCGGATCACTACACTCAGAAAAATGTTTGTTTGAAACAAATTTTTTTTTATATTGGGTTAAATATTTTATTGATTGGAACAAATATTCGTTTGATTCAAACAAAACTTATTTGTTCTGAACAGATCATTGTTTAATTCGAACAAATTTCATCTGTATCAAACAAATTTTAGCTTTCAAATAGGGTCAAACTAATATTCGATACAAACAAATGTTCTTATGAGTATAGTTACACACGAGCTCATTGTCATAGTTCACGGAGATTACCTCAAAATATGAAGAAAGGATTCGCATTTTCTATCATTACACCTCCATCTTCATTCTTCTTGTTCCTTAAATTTACTAAAGTGGAATTTAGAGTCAGTCACAATTAGAATAGTTTTACCTTTCTCCGACGTCGCTTCAATAACAAATGGAGTAGCTTCCGAAGACTATTCATACTTTTGCACTGTAAGAGAAAAATTATTCAAGGATAATTTTAAGAAATACGATTGCTTGAAAAATAAACTAAATTTATAATGCTAATCAAATAAGATATATTTGGAATCGTTATACTTTGCTGATGACGAATATTATATTTGTAAATGCCTCTAATTCCTGCATCGAAAAAGGTTCTCTAAGCCTCCCGTTTGTTCCGCAAATCTTATACCTGTCCAAAAATTCAGTACCCTCAACTTTAACTTTTGAAATGTGCCTGAGAACTGGTGTAATAAATAATACGCGTAACGCAGTGGCCCCAACTTTGGCATGTTGAGCTACTGCGCTTGCCCGGTGCAGCGGTCCTCATTGGTCGCTGTTGGCGCGCGATTTAAACCGGGTATAATTAACAATTATTTAAATTAAAGTAAAGAATTATTATCAATTGCACATCAATATTTATATTTCAATGAAAAAGGTTTTTGAATAAAAAAATGTTTATTTAAAGATTAAAAAATACTTATTTGCAATATTTTTTAATACAAGTTAGTCTTTGGAATTGAAAAAATAAACTATTAACTACAAAATATACGCATTATTATTTTTTTCTAACCTTACATCACGAATTACGTAATTTCTAATATTAACGTGCAATTTATAATAATTCTGTACTAGAATTTCAATAATTGTTAATTATACCCGGTTTAAATCGCGCGCCAACAGCGACCAATGAGGACCGCTGCGCCGGACAAGCGCAGTAGCTCAACATGCCAAAGTTGGGGCCACTGGCGTAACGGGTCAGCAAATCCTAATTGTGGAGGTACAGTAGATTTGTCTTAAGTAACGGATCTCTACAATGCACAATTTTTATAAATATAGAAAAATGGAATCATGTGATAGTAGCAAAAGTGGAATAATAAATTTTAAAGTAATACGAACCTGAAAATTAGACAATATTTGTATACTCATAACTATTTAGAATGACAATGGTCTACATTCCTGAGTGCAAATGATTATTCTTCAAAATTTGTTTTTCGGGTATGTGGAAAAGTTGTGATATCCTATCGGAATAACCTAATCGGACTTATATTCTCATTCATGAGAGTGTAATGTAATCGTTCAAATTTTCGATCTCTAGTTTTTAACGGATCTTCTCGTTTCAGCACTCACAGAGTTCGAAAATCATAAAATTTCGTTGTTGTTTGTCTTTCTGCCTGTAGGTACATGTGTATGGTTACCTGCATATTATAGCCACCGCTAACTTTCGCAGGATTTTTCAAATCGACTCAGCCTTTGATAAACTTTTTGAGGGCATATGAAAAGTTATATGCTCTTCAAAATTTCAAAAATTTTCCAAAAATAGAAAAAAATACCTTTCGGATAGATTAAAAAACTTTATTCATGAATTTTTACTGGATATCACATAAGTTTGAAAACTATTCCAATGAAATTCTTCAATTAGAACAATAATAAAAAAATGAGATCACTTTCAAAATTGTGCAATTTCTGTTTCTAAGAGATTCGTGAGTTTTCGTCCTGATTTTTAGTAGATTCCAACCAAATTGTTAAATTATCTCAATGATACTTGTCAATTGGACACAACTGCTCAGATACGTGCCTGCAATAAATATTTTGGGACAACCAACAGATAGTTGGGATACGCCACTCATGTCTCATTGTGTCGAAACTGGATAAGAAATCCCAGAAGGAGTGGGAGTGATAGGTGAAAGGTAGCGAGATGCCTGAATTTGAAGAGACTAATGATTTTTTGCAAGAACTGAGTCAAATATTAGACACTTTGAACCCCTGGTCTAGCAAGCAAGGTAAACAGAATACAAGGTCAGGTGACGAATCAAAATCAAATACTGTTGAATCTCGCACTTCGCGCTCGATTATGTATTCACCTCGCGCTACGCGCTCGGAAGTATTTACATCGCGCTTCACGCTCGGTTCCTCTAGATTTTTGAACTTCGTGCTCGACTTCGATTAAAAGAAAAAGTTTATTTGAAAATATTATAAAATTATCAAAACCGCTACATATGAAGTGATTTTTAAATTTGTTTTTATTTTCGACTGAAAATGAACTTTATTTACTTAAGGTTCTATCGATCTTAAGAAACACATCCTCATCCAGACACTCGCGCTTCGCGCTCGATATTAGATTTGAAAATCATTTGAACCTTGCGTTCCACGCTTGGTTCTGTGCACCGTATGATAGAAACAAAAAAGTTTGAGTGCACTGCCGGCGCGCGATTTGGTCGTCGCGCTTCGCCCTCCGAAATATACTGATCGCGCACTTTATGCTTTGTGTTATATGTTCTTCATATACAAATTACTAAATTTGTATTTGATTTCAAATGAAGAATAATGATATAATTCAGGCGACAAATTTTATTAGTTAAAATGTTATTTGTACCCCTTCTCTAGTTAAAAAATTTGATCTTTCTCATTTTTTTGTACCTTGTGTTATTCGTCTGAAAATTTAATTTTTCTATTTTCAATACTGTTTTTTACGAATAAAACAAAAACTACGCGTCATATCAAAAAGTGAATCATAACAAATTTGTAGATCTTTTTTAGTTGCACAATTTTGATCAATTCTTCATTCATCGTATCTCACATAGCTTGACAACAAAATGGAATTTTTTATTTTTTTTATTATTTTCTGTGCGATTAAAATTTGAATTTTTGATTTTCCAGAAAAATTTCATATCCTGCGTTTTTCGATTTAAAATGTTCATTTTCGTTTGTTTATTACTCCGGTAATTTTTTTTTATACGAAAAAGTCATTACGATAAATTGTTCAGGTTTTTTAGTACTATGAGCAGCTGTACATAGAATTTTTTTATCTTAAACAAAAAATTATCTCAAAAATGTTCAAAGTGCTTCAACTTTTTGAATTTTGATCCAAATTAGCTGGTTAACAAACTTGTTCTTTCTTTGTAGGCCCTGAAAAAGTATGCCAAAGCACAATCCAATCTGATTATTTTTTCGAAAGTTATCGTGCCTACAGGATACAGACAGACCAAGACAAATTTTACATAAAACCATATACCTTCTCATTATGAGAATGTAAGAAGGAAATAAGATTCTTTCATAGAAGTCCTGAATGCCTAGCAGGTAGGCAGTATCTAATGGGTTGTTGTGAGATTCCAATGAAGGTCTAATAAATATTCAGAAAAATGATCTTTCTTAGTGTTTCCTCAAATGGCAAGTGTTCATCGCAGCCTTCCTCTAAATAAAGATGCTCCAATAATTCGTAGAGATGTAACACTTTAACCTTTCCGGTCCTAGTTTCGACAAACCGGGTAACTTTGACGCTATGCACGTCACTACAGAACACAAGGGAAGAATAGATTGTGGATAGGGACCCTCTCAGTGTTCAGGTGAGAAAATTCTAGAAATTAGAAAAATGACAGAGAAAAGGTATTCTTCAGCGGAAGAGAAGGTTCGTGAGGAGCCCTTCTGCAAAAATATTCAACGTGATTCGGTAGGTCCTTACAAGGTACGTTTACCTTTGAACAAGGAATGAGAGGCGCTGGAATCATCGTACGATACAGCCCGTCAAAGATTTTTTACTTTATAAAGGAAATTAGAATGCGAATCTCATTTATAGGATGGATATGATGAATTCATGAGAACGTATCAGGATCTGAAGCATATGAAACCTATTTCGGCTTCATTGAAAGCTGAGTCCGACATACCTCATCAAGTGGTAATAAAGGAATCAAGTCTGACGACCATGCTGAGAGTTGTATTTGATGCTTCTGCAAAATCAAATCCAGAGGTTGATCCTACGATTTCGACTGCATATATTCGTGTTGAGAGCTGACATTGAAAGAATGTATGGGCAATTTTTGATTCATCCTAAGGACAGAAATTATCAAAAAATGTTTGGCGTTTCAGCATTGAAGAACATGTCAACACCTATCAACTTAACACCGTAACGTACAAAACTTCTGCAGCACTATTCTTAGCAACGCTTTGTTCAAAGCAGATTTTAGGAGATGAAGGAGCAACATTCCCATAAGCAGCCACCGCATTAGCAAAAGATTTTTATGCACATGATTTATTAACAGGTACGAGCACATTCGAAGAAGCTAAGCAGCTCAGAGATGATCTTATTCAGCTGATCTCTAAGGCAGGACTCTGATGTTGCAAATAGATTTCCAATCTTCAAAGCTCACTAAAGATCTACCAGAATGTTTCAAGATGCGAGAATTGAGATGAAAAAATTATGGAAGATCAAACTAGGGTGGGATGATCCTATTCCCACAGAAGCATCATCATCATAGCAGGTTCATCATGAGCAATTAAGCCTGATAAACGACTGGGATTTACCAAGAGCAGTCAGCATCCTTCACTCTAGGAAATTTCACCTTCACGGATGCACTATCAATCGACAAAAAATCTTCAAACGTTCAAAAGTTGTAAGATTGAGCCCCATCGTGGAGGATTTTCTGCTGAGAGTAGGAGGAAGTTTAAAATGCTGACAGAAACTATCCACAAAAACATCCTATTCTTCTTGCAAAATCCCACCCTGTAACTGATCTTAAAGCTCGCAACACTCATACGGAGCTGATGCATGCTCACAGAGAAAACTTAGAGTAAATAGTGTTGCAGGTAGTTTCGTATTTTTACCTGTTTTTATTGGTAAAACACCAATATTACCCTCGATGGGCAAAAACTGTCTTTTGTTCTCATGAAAGTTGTCACCACCGTCTTGAAAATTGGAAGCCGCTAGCTTTGAATCGCTGAAGTGAAGTTAGCTGATGGTTGGTGTAACAGGCAAATCGGATAAGTGCGGCTTCATAAAGGCTGACTTGCCGAATCGTTAGAGCTGTCAAAAGTTCCTTACAAGCGTGGGTAAAAGCAGAAAAATGCCGAGACGTCAGGGAGAGTTTACCCAATGGGGTAATTTTTGTTGCAGGTAATCTTTACTCCGAACTCCGGGTAAAGTTTACACTTAGTTTTTTCTGTGCTGGCATTAACACTACACTGTATGAAACTAGACAGAGATACAGTACACTCCCAGTAACTGCCAGTCTAACGGGGCTGTAGAGGAGTATAATTCCAAGAATTCGACACTTATTGAGTAAACCCACTCTGCTTCGCGGTATAACCACGTTGCGTTGGAGCTCGCACTTTGGGACATTCGAAGAGACTCGCAGCCGCTCGGAGTCGCTTAAGTGGGAGACACAATGGAGTGTGCGTAAATACGTGTGGAGGAGAAGTGACAAGAAGTGGAACTTACGGGGCTTGCAGTTAGTGGGAGTGTACTGTATTGGATTGTAGATGGTAGACTCGTTAATCGCAGAATCGTACACGTATGTGCAAAATGTTGTAGAGCAGAGCCTGAGGACTTGTCATATGTAATGCGCAGCCTCCCTTAAGTTAGAGTTATTGTATCTCGTCCATTTGAAAACTCTAGGATTGATTATTATTGTGGACACTCTCATATTAAAAAGAAGCGTTATCGTAATAGAAACAAGGTCAACGTCTATGCAGTAGTATTTGCCTGTTTAGCTACCAAAGCTTTACATATAGAGTTAGTAGGTGTCCTGACGACGGAGACCTTAATTGGTTGATTGCGTAGATTTTTTGCTAGAAAAAAAGCTATTCTTAATTGCCGACCGCTTATTCCAATGCTGTCAATTACTGATGATTTCCTTGTAGATCCAGAAATTGTTAAAGAAGGTGCTCTATTCACATGAGAAGATGATAATTTATCGCCCTCGTGACGGGCTTGAGGTAGAATTCTGGAAGCGGACAGCGGAAAAGTGTGAGAACCTTCTTACAAAAAGGTACAATTGAGCCGCTTGATTCTATAAGGGCATATAAAATTCACATGGTCGTTCCGGTTGGCCCCTGTTGTCTTTAAAATCGATTTCAAAAATTAAAATTTCCAAACATATATCTTTGTCGGAAATTTCATGGTGCATCTTTTATCGTCTTACAAAAAGTTGTATCTGTTACTGTTTCTGAAAAAAAGTGAAAAAACTAGATTTTTTGAAAAACAAAATTTAATAAATATTTTGACTTCAACTCGCTCTAAAAGACAAAGTTCTGAATATTTTTACATGAAAATTAGAGGAGTTATGCTTCAAGCTGTTTTAAAGATGACATGCTCATTCAAACTTTTTTAATTTGTTATAAAAAAAACTGTTAATTTTTTTGCCAAGCAGTATGAAAATAATGTTATGCAACTTTCAAACGCTTCGTTTATGAAGGGAAATTTGAGTAAACCCAACCTTCCAGCGGAAGAAATGTTCATTAGGGTATATTGAAGTTTTCTGTATGGGAGAGTGCCCTTGGTTGGGACGGTCCTTGGTTGGGACAGCGGGGATAAATTTTATAAGATTAAGCATAAAAAATCTGAAAAAATTATTAAAATTATCTTCTATTACAAGGCAAAACATACATTATTTTTTCAGATTTTTAATGCTCAATTTTATAACATTTATCCCCGCTGTCCCAATCAAGGACCGTCACAACCAAGGGCACTCTCCCCTAAAGTATTACTTCAATAGAATGAATCGTTAAGAAAATAGGAGCATTCAAACAGCGCGTCAAAGAGAGATCGAGCGCGTGAGAAAGCGGAAGAAATGTTTATCAGGATATAATAAAATTTTTTGGTATTTTTTACTTAATTTGCCTTTCTCGAGCGCTTGAGAGCGCGCCGATTCTATTATGCCGAGTTTTTGCCGATTCTACTCCCTTTTGTTTTTTCTGCGAATTTTCCGCATGCGCATTTCTTTAGAATACTTCCGCATGAAAACAGAAGAGCACACAGATAGTGTCAACAATGCGTCACCACCAAAATCCCTGACTGTTTACGTTTCTAAAGACTAATTTAGTGCAGCGGATAAAAATTAGTTTTTTATAAAGTGAACATTTTATGAAGTCGTTAAACTAAAATGGAATCGTGTTCATAAGAACCTTCTCGAGGCAGAAAAAAATTTAGAAATGAAGCAGATTGGGCTAAGAATGTTTGTGAAGCAAAAAGAAAAAAGGAATTTATTATTGAAAAATTTAAAAAGAGCGAAACCGTAATTTTTTAATACTTCTCAATATTACACGGAGAAATTTTTTGAAACAATTTTTCATTAAATTATATCAATTTTTCCTAGACTGTGTTGCAATTTGAGGATAAACGTGTCATAATGAAAATTTTAACTAGAGAAAATACTAAATTTTACAAAAAACATATTATACTTTGATACCATATGTCTTGAAGTTTCATATTTCTTTCTAAATTTATTATTTTTAATAGTAAAAGTCCTCAATATGACACGTTTGTCCTCGAAATGCAACGCGGTTTAGGAAAAATTTATTTTACAGGTTTCTCCGTATATTGGAACCTATGGGTCGAACGCGAAAACTAACTTGCACACATCCTCGCAAATTTTTCTACACAATATTGTTGCAGGGTGAAGAATATGCATCACAAAATCAAAAAATTGTACAATCCAAGCCATTCGAACCTGCTGAATTTTGCTGTAAGCGTGAAAAATGTTTTGAGAAAATTGGAATCCTAGAACAAGAGAGGCTACATTCTAATTTTTGGGAATTGCCAGATTATCATTAGCAGAACATTTTGTTAGCCACTTTTATTAAATTTGCAGATCCTTCTACGCTAAAATCTGATAATATTCGAAAACATAGGCTGGCAATATGGAAATATTTTTCTGCCGTACAAACTGAAAAGATACAAGTACAATCTCACTCGAACTGAGAAAATCGAGAAAAACTGTTTGCCCAAAGAACTCTAATATCGAATAATATTTTGAATAATCTATATACACTATTAGGGTAAAAATACTGTGCTCATTCATATTTTGCAATAAAAAATTGATTTTTTGAACAATTTCTATTAGAAAATGGACTTGCGTATTTTTAATAGTCGCGAAAAGTCGAAAATACAAGGCAAAAAGAACACAAAGTCACTTGCGGACAGTGCCTTTATCGCATAGATCGAGCGCGGCCTCGAAATCCAACAGAAAAACATACGTAAGGGACACTATGTAGGGTGGTGGGGGCTGGTCTTTGTGTCATATATAATATCGATCAGCTTATTCCAAATATCCTGATCTTCGCATGAAATAGTATTTGCACGGTTTTATTGTTATTAATATAGTGCCAAAAAAAATAATTTTTAGTAATAAAATAATTTTTTAATGAAAATAAATTTGCTAAAATGAAATACAATAACAAATTAAGTAGAAAAACATATTATACAATAGATGTATTTTGTGGTGGTTGTCCAAATTTGATCGTTGAATTCTTGTTTTATTTTCAGGATCTCTATGCATTGACTTGATTATTGGACATTAAATCGGATTTTGAATTTGATTTTAGTCTGATTTAAAATTCTTGAATTTCAACATATTATCCATCAAATGAATTCTAATTATTTTAATGAAGTCGAATGGCGTAATGAATTTTGTCGGATCTGATGTACTTAAACTAAAATTGTGTTAACAATTTGTGTTTGAAAAAAGGAAGAATCAGATTAGTTTTTGTGAAAAATTATCTTTTGATTAAATACTCTCGCTGAAAATTAACTTATTTGTTATGTCTACTTATGTCTACGGAATTGTCCATGGGAAAATTGAAGTTTTTTTGATTCTGTACAAAAAAGTTTCTTACATTGTTATATCTTACTTGTGAGAAACAATCTCAGCAAAAAAATACAGGATATATATTATGGTGTTCCAACAAATGGCAATTCTGTCTAGTTTGACTGGATTACTAGATGAAATGATAATACCTAAATTATTATGAAAAATTAATTTTGCTTTGAGGCATCTTCATTTTTGTAGATAAAATGTAATTATTGAATCCAAATTTTGCAGAAGGGGACAAAAAAGGGTATAAATTATTGCAGTATACCATTTCTTTAAGTTTTTGGTAATTCAAAATCACATTGTCGATTATTTTATTAGAAAGTATGAATAGCGAAGTATATTATGAAATATTGTTCGTACAAGTATGTACGTTTTAATTATCGACGCATCTCAGATTTCAATTATTTTTTAATAGTAAATAATTGCAAAAGGATTAGGCGCACTGATTCGATACAAATCTCGCTTATTGTTAATGTGAACATTATGCATTTGCGGCTACTTAACATTCAGAAAACGTAGTAATTTAAAACTTATGCATATCTTGAGGTATTTTATTATATAAGAAATTTATTAAAATTCATTGAAAATTTATTATATCTTGAAATATTTAAAGAGAGAGTCTGAGACGTATGCATTTCGACACTAATCGAACTTGTACAACAGGGTGGTCCAAAAATGCATTGCAAAATTTTTTTCACCCTAGAGGGCTAGTAATAAATTCTGGTAAAAACTTCATGTTATTGTTTATACAATTACTTACAGTTTTTTTCCACATTTCCTTCAAATTGAGTATGAATGGTTTACATCTTCTTTGGCGCATTATTAAATAAATCATCAAAGTCATAATAAGATTTGAATTATAAAAGTGCATTTATCATTGCTTTCTTCATATTTCTTCACCATTAGACTGCATATGAAATGGATTTAGATTATATTTCATTGTAGCATTTTAAAGTCTTATGCATATCAATCTGACATGCTGGAAGACGCAGTATTAAAATATATTTACGAAGATAATTCCATGTTTAATATTTTATATTATTGATCCACATTTTTCAATAAAAAATTGCTTGAACTAATAAAAATTTTTTAAACAATAACACGAGGTTTTCAACAGAATTTACTACTCCTCGAAATGATTCAATATTAGTTTTAATTCAGAAAATACGATTTAAAAAATATTTTTGGAAAAAAATTCTTTAAACAAATTATATTTGTTCAAACAATTAAAAAATGGTTAATATATTCTTTTTATACTTATATAAAATAATATATGTAGATGGAAAAAACATTGACATACTTCAGACCAATAAAGTAGATGTAGATGTTAAAAAACATTTATTTCATCTGCCAACGTTTCGAAAACGTATGTCGTTTTCCTCTTCAGGACGTAAAAAATTAATTTTCAAAGTTCGTCATACATCTAATTGAAATAGTTTTTTAGAATCCTCTTGCTCAACATTATCACTATAAATATAAAAAAGACTATTAGTTATTATAAATATCAATTGAATAGAAAAATATTTTTAGGTTAGAAATTTAAAAAATTGAAAATTTACCTTATTGGAGCTTCATTTTATACGTGAAATTTTGTTTGATTTTTGTAAAAACTTTAAATTCGTTCAATAATACTTATCAATTTGTACTTTTTTTGAAATTTTTTAGTAATTTTGTTAAAATAATTGAAGAGGCGTTAAG
This sequence comes from Andricus quercusramuli, assembly GCA_932178445.1. NCBI lineage: Eukaryota > Metazoa > Arthropoda > Insecta > Hymenoptera > Cynipidae > Andricus > Andricus quercusramuli. The sequence goes on along the minus strand of CAKNXH010000816.1, from coordinate 10,312 downwards.
GGTGGGTTAAAAATAAAAGTTATTAGTACCTTTCATTTCATAGGTATTCCTCTTCAATCCCTGAAAAGTTTGGCACGTTTCGATCTAACCCTGAAGTATGAGTTCAATTTTTCTAAAATCCAAAATCTCCCCATGTTAATTAAATGGGATTTTGTAGTGCCCGGTGGCACGTGTTAATATTCGAATTTCGAAAAAAAATTAGGGATTTTTTTCTCCGCAAATGGAAACTTTTGAGGGGAGTACTTGCCCTGTAGCTCGAAGAGCGTTTCTTGGACTACCCTATTGTACAATCATAAAATTGTACCTACGTTTATACCAAATACATATTTTTACCGCAGAAGAAAGATAAATTTCACGCGAACAATGTATACATTCAATCTATATGTATAATATATTATATATTATATTATCACGCGCTCTTGCTGGCTGTCGCTCGTCCCGCAACTCCGAAGTCCGAACATTTCCGAAGAGTACCGAAAATAGCCGGGACTTATTTCCCTTGGATTTTGGATCAGTGCTCGAGCTATTTTACAAAGCAAAAACATACGCAAGGGCAAGTGATTCTTTTCGTTTGTAAATACGCTCCGCACTCGGTCACTTTTAAAAGGCAAAAAAGACACAAAGCACTTTAGGTTCTTTTTCATTTGTATGATGATGACGTATCAGATGCCGTGTACAAATTTTGGGACACGCAAAGTACTTTGTGTATCTTTTTCTGTTGTATTTTTCAACTTCTTCGACTTTCCTCAGTTTTAAACAATCGTTGTTTGCAATAAATATGAATAATTAATCACTTGTATTACGCTAGTTACATGCAGCTTTCTCTCACGAATCCAGTGATACCAAAAACTCATTTTTCATAAAAATGTCACTTATGTATCTTTTTAGTTTGCACGGCAGTTTTATTGTTCAAACTATCAGGGCGATATATCTGTTTGTAAAACATTTCTCTGTGAAGTTTTAAAGATAGGAGAAAAAAGACTCAGAACTGTCCAAAACAATATTATAGGGAAAAATAGTTTAGACGACTAGTTAGAAAACATTATGTCCAAGCGGCTATGACAGGACGCCCGGCGGTGTGGTCGAGGCGCCGAAGTATTCTCACCTCTCACGCGCTCGATGTCTCTTTGACGCGCTGTTTGAATGCTCGTATTTTTTTAACGATTCATTCTATTGAAGTAATACTTTTCAGAAAACTTCATTATACTCTAATGAACATTTCTTTCGCTAGAAGGTTGGGCTTATTCAAAATTCCCTCGATGAACGAAGCGTTTGAAAGTTGCGTAACATTATTTTGATACTGCTTGGCAAACAAATTAACAGTTTTTTTCATAACAAACTAGAAAAGTTTAAATGAGCATATCATCTTTACAACAGTTTGAAGCATAACTTCTCCAACTTTCATGTAAAAATATTCAGAACTTTGTCTTTTAGAGCGAGTTGAAGTCAAAATATTTATTAAATTTTGTTTTTCACAAAATCCAGTTTTTTTAATTTCTTTCAGAAATAGTAAAAGATACAACTTTTTTGTAGCAGGATAAAAGATGCGCCATGAAATTTCCTACAATGTTATATGTTTCGAAAATTTAATTTTTAAAATCGATTTTAAAGACAACAGGGGCCAACCGGCACGACCATGTGAATTGTATATGCCCTTATACAGGGTGTTTTTTTTAACTTGAGACAACGAAATATCTCAAAAAATACGCATCCTACGGAAAAAATGTCAGGAATAAAAACTTTTTATTTTCGAGGGGAAAAAAGATTTGTTAAAATTTACCCCACCCCCAACCCCACAGGAGGCAGGGGTGGGGGGTAACTTTGTAATTTCAAATGGCAACCCCAATTTTTTATCACAGATTCAGATTCTCCTTTACGAAATACGTGAGTTTTAATCGGAAAATTTGATTCGATTCGCTATAGATGGCGCTGAAATTGCGAAAAATGAAAATGTTGACACTACTTTTAGCTCTACCCAGGAATAACGACGCGGACGTAGTAGTTTTCTATTCCCTTCGGGGTGCTTAATTTCGGTGAGTCCCCTTGCCTCTCACCATCCATCAGGGTGCTTGAACTTTTGGCAACGGGACAGTAAAAGTGATGAAACTGTCGAAAACCATTCCCGAATGCAGTTGGATTCCGGCCGAGCGATAACCGCGTCTGTCCGTGCTTAAGGTTTATTCATTAGGAAGGTTGATTGTGTTCATTTGATTTGGGTGTGTTGGTTGCTTTCGTTTGGGTTATTGTTGTTCGTCACGTTTGTTTGAGTTGGTTTGGGTGTCGTTGTATTTCCTCATTACCTTACTTCATTACTTTTATAATGGAAATTCTATCTCAGCAACAGAAGATTGAAATGATTCTCATTTATGGAGAAAGTGGCAGGAATATCAATGATGCTCTCAAGCTTATGCTCAACGCTTTCCAGAAAGTGTTCCTTCACGCGCATCTTTTTACCGGGTTGTCCGAAACTTCATCACTGACGGAAGTGTACAACCGAAAAAAAGGAAGCGTCAAGTAACAGTTACTGGAGTTGATAATGAAATTGCAATTTTAGCTGCAGTCACTCATGACTCTCATGTTAGTACTTGACAACTAAGCCGCGATTCCGGAATGTCTCTATCCAGTGTTTGGAAGGTATTAAAACGTAATAATTATTATCCGTATCATATTTCACTGCATCAAGAACTTCATGGCAATGATTCTCAGAACCGAGTGACATTTTGTCAATGGACGGTTCAGCAGATACAAGGAAATCCGAATTTCTTTTTTCTAGTACTCTTCACAGACGAGTCGTCTTTCACAAACCATGGTAACATTAATCGGCACAACATGCATTATTGGAGTGTAGAAAATCCACATTGGTTGCGCGAAGTTGAGCATCAGCGTCCATGGTCCGTGAACGTTTGGTGTGGAATAATTGGAGATCAACTTATCGGTTCGTATTTTATTGATGGAAATTTGAACGGTGAAAAACATCGTGACTTTTTATAAAATCAACTTCCAATATTGCTGGAAGACCTAAGCTTGGAAGTGCGACACTACATGTGGTTTCAACTTGACGGTTGTCCAGCACATTATGCGGCAATCGCGAGGGAAGTACTCAATCGCGAATTCAATGGACGATGGATCGGTAGAGGAGGTCCAGTAAATTGGCCTGCCAGATCGCCAGATCTTACGGCGCCGGATTTCTATTTGTGGGGTTATCGCGTGTATCAAAAAGTGCCCACAACTCGTGATAACATGATCGAGCGAATCAGGTCTGCTTGTGCAAAGATATCACCAGGCACAATTCGCAGTTGTGTGAAATCTTTCAAAGCTCGGATTACGTTAGTGACCAAATTCTAACCCCTCCTATCCTGACTCCTCCTACCACCCCGGCCTCCAGCTTGCTTTCCATATCCGCAATTAAAATCGCAAAAAGCGTTGGATTAAGTGGGCACCCTTGCCTTAACCCCCTATCCATCCAGAATCCCTGCGATCCGCAGAATCACACATTTCAGGAGTCCCTCTGGAGATCGTCCTAGGACGAGGAGATTGCTACATATATGTTGAAGACTATGACCTCTGGCTTCTCATCTTTGTCCTATCTGGCGATACGAACTCTTTATCAACTTGCTAAGGATGAGGGTGACGATTACCCTCTCGCTAATGATCTTTTAAGGGAAGAGATATACGTCAGCGAGGTGCTTTGAGGTGCCGACTTATCAAAGGAGGCTCAAAAGAAGGGTCGACCGGTCGACTTATTACTAAGAGCTGGAGGTTTCTTTTTTATAAAGATGGCTTCCGAACCGAGAAGATGTTTCGGAAGGAATTCCACTTGAATTTTGAGAGACATGTACTACGTTCCTTTTGACCAGGATCCTACTTCCAGAGCAATAGGGATTTTGTGGCGAGCAGCTTCCAATTGCTTTCGTTTTGAGATTCGACCACTAGCAGAGCTGACCGTGGTGACTAAGAGTCTTCTCTTAGATTGCTTGCATCTTTTATCCGACATGATGGTTGGCTCTGGTTATGGTCCAAACCAAGATTTTCGTGCCAAGTCTCTGGGCTCTCAAATTGTATTGGATTCAGAATTATATTATTAATCATATTACTTCTAGTTCGTGTGGTGGCACACATAGGATCTGTGAAAAACATATTCTCTTTAGTACCTCTGTATATATGGTCGAATTCCGCTTATAGTCTAGACTGAATTAAAAGCCAATCCCTTCGCTGGGTGACATGCATCTGTCATCGAGTGTCTGAGATTCAGAGAATTCTACCTGATGTTACTTGACTTCATATATATGGAATCAAAAACCCCGCTGACTAAGCTTCAAGAGGATTTGCACCATCGCGGTTACAGTATCATCAGATTTGCTGGCAGGAATTCTTCGTTAACTCAATCATCGGATACTTGGCCCAATTCCAAAGAGAACATCGACCCTGCTATCAATCGAGATGAACGAAATACAGTACTTTCTGCTGTCATTGAACATGAACAACCTTGGCCACTCCTTACGAAATACTGGTCCTCTATAAAGTTACTGAGGGTCACTGCTCTCTGTCTCTGCAACTTTGGGCACGTGTCCGCAAGAAGTGCACCGACAAGCCACCCTGTCATATCACATCCACTATGCTTGATATGGCTCTGCGACGCCTGATCAGATATACTCAACGGGAAAATTATGCGGAAGAAATCCGTAAGGTTCAGAAACTCCCCCTCGTAAACCAAAGTCCTATGCTTAACTTCTTTCTTTCTTAGATGATGAAGGCCTGTTACGTTTAGGAGGTCGTTTGTCTCACGCCGTTCTGGATTACAACGAGCGATGTTCATACATTCTTCCCAAGGATTCTTGGTTAACAACTTTAATCATTAGGAACGGCCATCAGTTTATGATGCATGGAAGTCACAACTGACACTCTCTTTATCTCTGGAGAAGATACTAGGTCTTGTCGGGCCGCTCTGCAGTGAAACGGGTATTGAGTCGCTGTGTGACACACGCTCGACATCGACCGTTATCTTGAACTCAGCTGATGGGTCCGTTGACATACTTCAACCAAACTTCAAGAGCTTTCACTGAAACTGATCTCGACCACGCAGGTCCTATCCAGATACGTACTTCCAAAGGACGGGGTCACAAGGCTTATAAAGGTTATATCGTCATCTTCGTCTGTTGCGCTACTCACGTCTCTGAAGCTAGCACCGCCTTTTTAAAAAATCAGATTCAAAACTATCCTCTAATCGAGGGCTCATTTAGGGCTTTTAAGGGCCGTAAGTACTAAATTTTGGGCTCTGCAATTTTTTATAAAAAACGGGTTGCGCGCTGACTTCACATGAAGCTAGCACCACCACACCCGTAACTTTGAAATTGTTCATTTGATCTGATTCCTGTTTTCTTACAAATTAAGGGCTCATTTAGGGCTGGCGATCCCCACTAGGCCCAATCCCACTGACCTTTTTGTACTTTTTTAAACGGTGCGCGATCTGGTTTCAAATGTGGCCCCGCCACACCTGTAACTCCGAAAGCAGTGCTGCTGCGATCAATTCCATAATCATACCACAATTAAGGGTCGCTAAGGGCTGAGAAGAACTCTAGGTCCCAAATCTTGGGCTCTGAAATTTTTTATAAAAAACGGCTTGCGCGCTGACTTCACATGAACCTAGCACCGCCACACCTGTAACTTCGAAACTGTTAATTTAATCTGATTCGAGTTTTTTCAGAAATCAAGGGCTCATTGAGGGCTAGCGATCTCCACTAGGTTCAATATCGCAGTCCTTTTGGTTCTTTTTTAACTTTTGCTCGGTCTGGTTTCACATGTGAAGCTGGCCCCGCCACACCTGTAACTCCGAAACCAGTGCTGCAATCAATCCCGGAAGCACACCTATATTAGAGACTCATTGAGGGCTAAGAAGAACACTAGGTCTGAAATTTTGGGCTCTGTAATTTTTCGAATGAAATGCATTGCGCGCTGATTTTACATAAAGGGAGCAATGCCATACCTGTAGCTTCAAAACTGTTCATTTAATTCAATAGATACAGGCTTTTTCAGAATGTAAGGGCACATTTCGGGCTTCGAAAATATCATAAAGTATCTTATTATCATACTACATTTCTTAGTTCTTAGAATGTAGCCTTAGTCATATAACGAGAGCTATCAAACGTCACTTTAGTAAGAAGTTATTGCGAAAAATTAGATACATTAGAAATTAATTACAATCACATTAATGTACTGCCAACATCTATTCAGAATAATCTCCTGAAACGCCCTCTTACCCAAATATATTTGTACCAAACGTATATGCTCTTTTTAAATTTTTGTTACGGTGTAGGTTATCCTTATAGAAAAATACAACTTTCATCAAACTATTTATATTCTGATTTTTCACTTTAAAATCACTATCTTTGAAATTGAAAAATATTTTTTCTTCTAAATTTGAGCATTGGTGATTCTTTCTCTGTTTTATTTTTCTGCACTCTAAAGTCTCAAGCCATCTAAACATTCTAAGCGTTCGAGAAGTCGGACAATGAGCAATTCAAGCTTAGCTACCTGTGTTCACCCTAATCACTGAGCTATTGCCGGGCACATCTAGACTCGGAGAGATGGTTGGGTATATATGAGATCTTGCGACGAGTTTCTATTGTGCTTAGTACGCTTTGTTCTCATTCATCTACATACCTGTCAATGATAGAATTTGGAAGTGTCGATATCTCTCTCTATATGGGTGATTCTCCATATAAAGTGCACTTTTGGTAAAAGTAAAAAAAAAAAGAAGTTGTTCAAATGGCTTTTTTTGGCAATCATTAGATGTATTAGCATCATAAAAAGAATTTCTGAAAGGAGTCACGCTTAACATTAATTTCAAATGTTTCTAGGACATTTTAAAGTCATGCGTTATCTACTCTCGTGTAAATAAGGTTCGTTTATCCAAAGAATAATAAAATGTTGTAGAATTTCAACAAATTAGAATGAACAAGATTAGAAATTGTTACTTGGTACAAAAGAAATCAAGAAAAATTTTTTTTTTACTTTTTTTAATGAAAAAATTAATTTTTCAAATTCATCAAATTTGTTTTATTCGCATCATTCATTCCTATTTTATTCATTTACTTTATTACTTATCTAACAAAAAAAAAAACATCATTCTTTCACAGAATCATCGTCTTAATAATTTTTTTGCAAAACAATATTATACGGGTAATATTTTCTATCAGTTCGCCCCTGAGATGTCTAGAATTCGGTCACGATAATGGAAGTTACGCGAATTGAAAATAACACAAAAAATTATTTCACAGACTGAAAACAGAATGAATCATAAAATCCTTTGGAAAATTGTTTTATCCCTTTTCACACGACATTTCTAAATTTGATTCACTCTACTCTGATAAAAAATGTAAGAGAAATCACGAGTTACGCGAATCGATATTAATAAAAATATGCAATGTTTTCCTTACATTTTTCGTGGTTTTCAAAGTAAGTACATACTTTTCTCATAAAACTTTGAGTGATATGAGTAGTGAGAGGTTTTTTCTTCAACTTTATCACAGATTCGGATCGATAAAATGAATCAAAATAAGTAAACTATAACAATATGTGTATTGACGTAACCTCCAAAATATTTTCAGAGACATCCATATTCTAATATATATTGTTATGAATATTATAGTTAAATTGAAATATTACTGTGGAAAATTGTACCTTTCTAGCTATATTGTAAGACTGTATAGCATGAATTCCAAAACAGTGCTCTATATATTTTAAATATGATGCTAAAATATGCATTTGGTATACGTGGACATGCTCCAAACCCGTTTTTTGGGTATATAATGTTATTTTATTCTGTTTTAAGGTCATATAATCTAAATTTTACTTTAAAATACATTATGAGGCACTAAAATGAAGATCTTTACCAAGTTTTATAATGTATCTACAAATAGTTTTATTAATATATCCTTTGGACACAAAAGTGCCCTGTTTTTGGAGAATCACCCATATATATTTTTTTTGTAAAAAAGTTAAATACTCTTAATTGTTGTGTGAGATATTGGAAAAGTTGAAACATACTGCAAGAAAAAAGAATTCGCGAAGCAACAATCAATAGTTTATTACTAACAAATAACTTGTTAGTAACAATTATTGTATTCTTATAAACAATAGTAGGCGATTTTTAAATTATTTTTTATAATTATCGTGCAGAATTTGGCTTCAGGCATATTTCGAATAATATTCAAACAGTAAAAAATAATGTTAATTGTATTTTTCATTGTTATTAACAAATTGCATTTAAAAAACTCGCAGAGTGAGCAATTTTGGAAACTAAAAAAAAGTAAGCAAAACTGATGATATTCATTAAAAATGAGGTTACAAATTTTAGTTAAATTATTAACAATAATGGTAATATAAAAGGCGAGAACTCTATATTTATTAAAATTCAGTTTGTGCACATATTTAACATTCCCGAAGAAGTTCTTAATATATTTTGGTGATTTTGTAAAAAATGCGCAGCTTCGAAATTTATGAGATAGAAAACTCGATAAGGGCTTTTTTGGTTGTTTCCCTATCACAGACAACTTTTTTTGTTCGTCCCATAAAAATATAAATACTAACCCATGCATAGAAAACCAAAAACTATTTTTGGCGTCAATTTGGCCCGTGGCACAATGTAACCAAAAGCACTTTTTGTAGACAAAAGTCTGACGACAAGCCTATTTTCAATGAGTTTTAATGATTTTTTTGCTTCAATGTCTGCCAGGCTTCCAGGTGAAGCCGAGTGGAAATTCACTTAAGCCGAACAACAATAGAGAGTGAGAAAACAATTTTTTATAATGTTGTAAACAAATTAACGAATGAGAACCATTTCATCGTTATTCACAATGCTTAGTTGTTCGAAATTCATAGTTTAATATATAGAGTATGAGATAAATTAATGCCAGATTGCGATTAGTTAAGTAATTAACAGTTTTTGTCATTTTGAAAGAAAATGACGACAAAGAGTCTTCTGGAAAGACATATTTTCGTTCATTCTAAAAGAAAAAATATTGAGCCTACTCATTGTGACAACGGAAACTGAATTTGTTTATAAAAATTGTTCAAAATTTTTCCACCAGCAATTCTTGCAATATTTATAAGCAAATTCATATTTTAACATTATTCCACGAATATGCCTAATTTTCCTGCGGATCTAACTGACAATGTATTGCCAGTGACTACTTGCTGTGATTTTGTTTAAATTGATCAAAAATAATAATTATTTGATCCATTTTTATACATAAATGTATATTACAATTTTTCGATTTATAGCTACATCAGTTTAATAAGATTGTCTAATCTATAACTTTAATTTAGAGTTTAGGTTGAATTAAACCAACAAAATTCAGATATAGGTATTTTTTCTGAATTGCAGTTTCGCCAGAATTTGATTTGAATTCTGAATTGTAGATCAGTTCTGTATTTGAATTGTAATATTTTAAGGTATTTACTTTTATTATGTGAGTTCTCAAACAACTCTTATACAAATTCAAAAACTTCTGTTTTCCTATCGCGTCAATTCAACCCTAAACACGAGGTTGCCACCATCCATTTTCGGTGCAGTCGAGTTCCGCTCGCGGTCAAGATTTTACTTGTATGGTTCAACCACCCTCGGTTTGAAAATCCCGATTTCCGCTCGTGGCAAAAGCAGGTAGCCCAATTTCGTTGCACCCGACTTCCACTCAAGAGCTAGCCAGCTGCCCCTCCCACTAAGAAATAAACCATCGAATGATGATGATCAAATTTAAAAAAAAATGTTCAAACAATCCTACTAAAAATGAGTTAAACACATTTCTTTTCTTACCCAACGTTAAGGCTCATTTAGGGCTCTCCGAATATGATATTTGATTTTCAAAAAAGATTGTTGAAACAATTATTGTTTAAACAAATTTACCAAAAAATGTTCTTTTTTATTTCCCTTGTATCATCTCAGGCTCATTTAAGGCTCCTGAAATATCGTCGACTGAAAGTCGTGCGATTTTTACAGCAATGTTCTGCCAGCTTAACGTTAAGCTAGCACAAACACTATTAAAAAAAAAAAATATTGAAGCCCCAAATTTGAGGCTGCGGGCCCGAATTAGTCCTTATTGAGCCCGAAGTTATGCGAGTGAAAGGAATGGGTTTTATGATTTTATTCACGTATTTTTTATAACGTTAAGGTGGCACAGCACCATATATAACAAAAAAAAGGGCAAAGGAAAAATCGCACGTCTTTCGGTCGACGATTTTCAGGAGCCTTAAATGAGCCTGAAATTATGCAAGGTAAAAAAAGAAAATTAAATTTTTTGGTAAAATTGTTTAA